>CM076581.1:1546351979-1546525340 GCA_034641835.2 Pinus albicaulis | reverse complement strand
GCCAGCTAGAGGAAATTCACTTAGAAAATCAGAACTTACGGTAGGATCAGGGTAAGGAAGATAGCCTGGATTTCTGGTGCATATGCTGTAGGGTATCAGGCTATATTAAGGATCAATTCCCTTTGTTATTGGATTATATGCAGGATGGGGGGCCAAGCCCTCTATTCCATATGAAAATTGCTGGACCTAGTACCCCCATGTTGTGGTTTACTAACTATCGGGTAGCAGGAAGACATGATACAGATCATTGCCCACAACTAAATGCCTATGTTCTAGAATTGAAACAATAGTGGTGTAGATTTTGCTCGTCTATGGGGCACGATGAATAAAAATACGAAACACTCAACCTAATGGTAGATAGGGGAAACCTATATAGGGTGTAGATTGACCCCTCATCACTACTATCTCCTTCTAGGAGGGGAGGATCCCCCACAAGAGGAATAGGAGGAGGAAGAGGTGGAAGTGGAGGTTGAGGACTGTTAGCCATCAGTATTTTTTGCATGTTAGTGATGACTATATCTTCAGCTGAGTTTTCTAGAAACTGATTTCCTTATGTCAATATGTCATCCAGAAAACCCTCCCAAAACTTTTTTCGCCTTTCTACCTATTCAGTCCACCCCTGGCAAAACTACAACCTCCTTGTCAACAATCCTATCTAACCTCAGCCTTATTAGTCTGCCCATCAGCTTTAAAAGGCAAATCCACATCTGTTTCAAAGGTCTCCCCTATGTTAGGAAGTGGCGTTTAGGACATTTCACCTTTGGAAATCATCAAAAAGCCAAAAAGGCTCTCATCTGCAGCAGACCTACCATGACCGATCCCTTAATTTGCAAATGAAGTTGACAAACAGCCTTAAGTCACGCCACTCATATTCCCTAGGTCTCAGCACTGCATGAAGCCCATTCTCAAGCTGACTAGTAGGTTTTTCACTGTGTTCTATGGTTCTACAAAGACGGGAAATATATTTCATATCATGGAGTAAATGTTTGAGTTTACAGTTAGAGGAACAGCTGCTTCTAAGTGTATTATGAGCCTGAGATGAAGCTGCAAAACAAAGGTCACTCGTCAGGACCTTACAGCTCTTTCCAGCATGAAAATCACAGTAAGACAGGGTCGCCACTGTCTCAGCAAAATGGTAAATTGTCAAGGCCCAGGACCTCCTTCATTTACAAGCAGAGGGTTAGGGCGCCTCCTTCATACATAAGCAGAGGGCGCAGGCCAGAGTTGATTCAGAAGGCTGCAAAAGTCCAGGTTTTCCCTTACTGAAACAATGAAACAATATCTTCAGGTTTCATGAATGTAATTGCTGACCATAACAAGATTATAGTGGAGATATGATAAGCTCAAAGGAAAAGGAGTTTGGCCTGATAAAAGAGATCATCTGAAACTTTCAAGTCAGGTGAATGGTTGAAACTCTAGAAGGCCTGTCATCAGTGAACTTTCCAAAGCATAAGGACCCTGTCTATCCACAAGATCAAACAGAACAGATGATAAACAATGCCATTACACAGGCAGGACAAAGTTCTTGGTTTTTCAAGAAAGCACTGACCTTCATAGTCACAAAGAGTTTTGTCAATATAACAGGTCATGAGATGAACAAGCCAAGTGACAAATATCTCAGCAACCTTAGAACAGTGTCACTGTGGCTAGGTTTCCTTCAAAAAACACAGTGATGCTTGCAAATAGTGATGCCTTGATTGATGTTGTTCAAATGATTTACTTACCACCACATTCAGAGAAAGGCTGTGTCTGACATAGTGGTAAAAGGGGGCTTCTGATACTTTACCTGATTAAGAGCCTCCTCCATATATGAGCAGAGAGCCAAAATCATTGCAGGCTGTTGAAAACTGGTAAGTCCAAAAGTGCCGGGAAAAGACACAAAGAAATTGAATGAAGGAAAGTGTTACTGTCTATGATATAAATGTATTGATCTCCCTCTTCAAAAAAGCTATCTGTCAACAGTCCATCCGGTAGAGAGGAGAAAATATTGAACATATTGTATGCTATTAATGCCAAAAGAGCAGTTGACTTAAAAAGGGGTTAAAGACCTTTCATGATCACCTATACAGAAATCAAAGGAAATCCTTCTGAGCAAACATAGAAGTCTAGGGTGAAAGGATGCAACCTAAAAAGTGTATTTACAGTCCAGAGAAAAACTTGTGAAACACTCAGAAGTAGAAATTTATCACTGGGAAAGTGAAACAGTGACCAAGGTTGAGTCATAAAATGCAGGATGACAGGTATGCAATGCTATGAATAGACAAAGAGATAATTTTGAACTTGTGTGTACCACTGATACCAAAAAAGAAAACTGTCTCCTTGAAGGAAAGATCAAGCAACAAGACAATGTCAAATACCAAATCACAGCTTTCAAATGTTTTGGTGCATAAAGTGAACATATTTCAGTTATGAAATGGTTCTGTGGGGAAAAAGAGGTAACACAATGTTCAGAGCAGAATAATGACTATATATCAAAAAGTCCTGTTTTCATATTGCCCAAGCTTGTCTTTTCAGATGGAGGAGGCGAGTGGTATTTAATCTAATAAACAGGCAGAGGAAGTTGGTTGTGATGAATTATCACTGTTTATATGTCTTATGACAAACCACTTGTTACCATTCCAAAGAGCAGGTGTAGCACAGGACTGTGTGGAAAAGGGACCTGCAGACAAGACCTTCTAAAAACTTTGTCACCAAGAAGATTCCCCCTTTTAAAAGTCATTTTTCACTGTGTTCCAAAGTTTTTTAGCCCGTGATCTTTGATTGGATCGTTTAAAAGGAAGAAAGCACCACCTTTATTTTGAGGGAAAAGAGCACTGTATACTACTCCTGCAAACAGAGATTTGAAAACCCACTGTTTAAAAAACAAACAGAGTTTAAAGGTAATGTCAAATCCGAATGGGTAAGTAACCATTGGAGAGTTGTGGTGATATAGTAGCGAAGGTAATTATGGTGTAAATTTTCATTTTCAAAAATCTGAAGGGGAGTCCATTCGCATCCAGCATCAAACAAGCGAGAAAATTGGGCGAAATTTCCGAAATTTGCATTCAACAGTCGGCGCGACGGGCCTGGAAAGTGGCGCGACGTGCCTGGGCGTCGTTTTGCAAAGGCCTTCAACGCCGGCGCGACGTGCCTGTAGGCGGGCGCGACGTGCCTGTAGGTGGCCGCCCGACCGCACGACAACTCCACCCGACATTTTTCTCCGGCGCGACGGGTTTTGCTCCAAAGGTTGCCGCGCCAGTTTTGAAGGGTTCCGTTGCATTTTTAGCTCCCTCCAAGGGATTTCTTCTCAAAAACTCACAAGGTACTCTATCTCCTACCTTGAAAAACTCGAAAAATCAAGTTTAAAGCCTGTAGACCTCGGTTTGAAGCTGTACATAGTTAAAAGGGCAAAGTTTGTTGATGAGAAGTTGGAGGCAGGGTTGTTGGTGATTAGGCACGGTTGTTGATGATCAAGTTTAACATTTGAAGCCAGAAATACACAGTACACTGAGGAGCAAAGATTATTGATGGTTAGATTTTGACATTAAAGGCAGAGGTACCAAAGTGGTGTTGGTTTTTTTAAAACTTCACAAATAAAAATGGCCACTGTCTAAAGTGCAGAGTGCTTAGTAATTGCAGTTGATATTAAGACAAGGGTACAGGTATTTGGGTGGCTCTCTTAAACTCACAAGCAAAAGAAGGTGTTTTCTAAAAACCATAGTGCATTGATATATCACCTAGCACAGTTCTGCTTTTCTTCCACTGAATGGTGTCATTTTGAAAAACTGTGGTTGTGATATGTTTAGAGGGAAGGCCATTTCTAAAGAACAAGGCACCAAAACACCTATCACAGCAAGCCTTTTCTTGAAATCTACCCCTTTTTCACTGTTTTTCACTATTTGAAAACTTATCAACAGAGAGCTTCCAAAGATGACAGCATAGTAAAAGACAGAGGTGGTTGATGGTGGTTTTTTAACATCAAAGCCAGGAATATAGATGTGTTGGTGGACTCTTAAACTCACAAAGCAGGGGATTTGTTTCCTAAACCACTGTTGCACTGACTTTACACCTAAACCAAGCCTGTTTTTCTGCACTACACTATATCATTCCGAAGTTTGTTGAACAGAGTTTTCTGAAGGTGAAACAGGTTCATTTTCCAGAAGGCAGGGTTATTGCTGATTGGGCATTTGTTTATAATCAAGTTTACATTGAGGCCAGATGTACAAAGATGATGATTGACTTCTCAAATTTCATGAGTAGAAGGTGTTTTCCTTAACACTGTGGGCTAATTTTTCACATAACCACAGGGTCTTTTTTCTTTTTCCACTGTGTGGTCTCCACAGAAGTCTGCTAACAGGGGCATGTTTCAAGGTAAATGACCTAAAAGAGCAGTGTTATAATTTTGAAGTTTGGTTTCAAAGACAAAAATACAAGTGCAAGCAGGCCTCTAGCAAAGTCACCAGAGGGGTGATTGTTTCAAGACTGTGCACAGAAAATCTACAAAGAAGTTCCTCACACATAGTACCATTGTTAAGAAGGTTACATAGCTGAAGTGTAACCAAATTTGAAAGATTGTGGTTAATAAGTGCAGAAGAGCTTATTCAAGGAAGCATTGTTGCATTTCATCCAAACCACAGTGACCATATCTATCCAAGCAGTGTATTGGCCAGTTTCAATCCAGCAGAATATTCTTCATACATTGAAGGCAATGTGCCTCTTCCAAGCCTGTTTCAAGTCAGAATGCCTCCAAAACGAGATCACAAAGGCGGACAACATAAGAGATATGAGCCTATCTCCATAGAAGAAATCAATGCTCATCCCTCAGTACTTTTCAATTTCCATGAAGTAGGCTGTCTTGATTTCTGTCAAAGGATAGAGGAAGTCAAGAGTTTCTCGCCACTTACACATTTGTGCGCTTTGAGATTCAAGGACAAACACTTCCAGTTAGCAGGTCTTGACTTCAAAATCTCTCCAAGGTATGTATCCAAAGCTACCAAGATCCCATATCATGGTGAAAAGTGGTTTAAACAAGCACATCTTGATCTGGAGGATTATAAACCTTTTATCAAGCCGGAACATAGGGAGACCATCACTGCTATTTTTCCTTTCTCCTATCTTCTTGACAGTTATGCTCCACTGATGAAGGCCATAATGAGATATTTCACTTGTGAAGGGAGGTTTAGCCAAATATTTGCCTATCATGTTCGCTTGTTGATGCATTTTACCAAGAGCAGGCAATTAAACCTTCCATACTTTTTGTCCAAGAGCATAGAGAAAATGGCAGCTACTGTCCAAAAGAAAGCTCCACCTCAGCAAATCCCTTCTCTCTTTCATCATTCCTTGATCAAAATCATCTTCTTGCACCAGCTGGAAAAGAAAGGAATTTCATGGGATTTATTCATTAGCCATGCCGATTTCGCCATTGTCCCTCCTGTTCATGTGTCTCCTACTCAGCCTGTCCATCGCCCAGTGCCTCTATCTAGTAGGCCTACCCCTAAAAAACTCAAGATGACCACTGGGCAGCCAAGTACACAAGGAGAAGGAGAGGGCAGTGAGACACAGGGAGAAAAGGAGGATGATGAGCAGCAGCAGCCAGATTTAGAGGGACAACAGCAGTTGGATATCATTGGACAGAAGCTAGAGGTTGATGAACAGCATCAATTTCAGGAAGAGGAACAGCAGCAGACAGAGGTTGAAGAGCAGCAGGTTGAGCAAGCAATTGAAACACCTTTCGAGCCACAAGCTGGACAAGATATTGAGGAAGGACAGCAAGCTGAAGCTGCCTCCTTGACGGTGACTAAAACTGTTCCTAAGAAGAGGAAATTGCCTAAAAAGACAACTTCAAGCTTGCCAAGGAGAAAGAGCGCTAGATTGGCCTTCAAAGGCGAAAGTACAGTTGGAGAAAGCGCCAAGCTTAGAGGTAAATCAGCTTTCATCCCTATCCCAAGCGATGACAGCGACAATGAGGCACGCATCCTTGAAAATCTCCTCATTCACAAAGAAGGTCAAATTGAGGTGTTACAAGAAGATCTCCAAAAGGCAAGGAATTTCAATCATTTCTTGGAGGTTGAGAACAAACAAATGAAATTTCATGCAGCCATTCATGAGGCAAGGGCCATCAAGTACAAAAAGGAGGCAGAAAAGGCGCAAGTAAGAATTGAAGAGCTTATTGGCGAATTTGATGATGAAGAAGAGGAGGACCAACCTAGGCGAAAGAGGCCTAGAACCATCGGGCTTAGGAGAGCCTTGGAGAAACAGAAGGCTGAAGAACAAGCTCAATTCGAAGCTTTTCCTCTCACTACCCTCTTTGAGTGGGAAATTGAGGAAAACAAGGAAGCTTGGCTTGAGAGGGCTAACCAGCATTTGGAGACCAAGCTTGAGAAGGCAAACAGGGATCTTGAGCTACAGAGAAAGAGAACTCTTCACTTTCAGAAGCTAAACCAATTCGCCAGGCGCAAATTGAAGGTGGCACAAAAAAAATTGAAGAAATTGAAGGAGAGGCGCCTAGCACGGAAAGAGGCAAAAAGCATATCAGCCCTCGATATTCTAGCTTCAGCTTCGGAACATGTCTCTATGGACCCTTGAGGGTCATCCATGCCAATTTTGGGCCTGTTTCGAAAACTTTTTGTTTTTTGGCATTTTTGGGGTTTTCGCCAAAAAACTCATAAATGCGCCATTTCAGTTTGAAGAGTCGTCAAGGGAGGAGGGTGATACCAATGGATTCCATAATTTCATGAGCAGCTCTCCAGCGATTTTCAGGGCATTTGAAGATCATTCGCCCCTCCAAATTGGCGAAAAACAACCTCATTTTGCACATTCTGCCCGCCCTATCAGCAGCCTGCTATTTTCTGGGTTTTTGCACACAGGTACAGTTTTGAGAGACTTTCAGAGATCAGATTGAGATGATTCCACTTGCATTGGAAAGCAGACACAGAGAGCTTTCCAACGAGCCATCATGAGCCTCATTTCGACATCGGAAAGGCTCCCATTTGCATCCAGCAAGTCAGGGGACCTTTTTCAGGCATAAATATGAAGTATTTTTGCAATTTTTGAACTCCAAAAATCTGCTTTTCCCAAATGTGCGTTAGGCTATTTTTATCATGGGAAAATCATGTAAAGTCAATATAATTTCCGTTTTTAGCAGTTTTTTAGATATTTTATTAGATATTTTGTGCCTTGGGCTTTGCAAAGCCTCAAGGACAAGTTTAGAAATTTTGACTTGGCCAATGGGATAGCTAGTTGCTCCATGAGGTTTTCCTCCTTCTAGCCTATTTATCCCATGGTTCTCATTGTAAATCAGAGGCTGAACTTGAGAGAAGAATTAATGCATTGGTCATATGAGCTTTGAAGAATACACTTGAGTTATGATGTTTGGATTGCCTCTTTGATGCTTTTGAGGAATGTTGAAGTCTTGTTGATGGATTCCTTGACATGGTAGAATGGTATAGTGCTTCTTAATGTTGTTTTGTCTTCTAGTTTTCACTCATATTTCATTTTTCTTGCTGCTATAGATCAGTAAAGATTGATTTCGAGACATGCCCATGGAGGCACCTCAAAATCCCTGAATCTTCATAGCTTGATGTTTTCTTCTCCCTTAGTTATGCTAAAGAATTCTTAGCTGCTCTTTAGTAACCTAAGGTTTTGTTGCTAAGTTTTATTCATTAGTTCCATGTATGTTGAGTAGGATGTATGGTTTTCCCTACCTACCTATCAGCTGCCCATAGTTCTGTCCATAAAACTTTCTCTTTGACTGATTTGTTGATCATCTTGTTGAACCAAGGAGGCCTAGTCCCGATCTAGCCCTTTGCCTAAAACTATGAAAACTTATTTGTCCAAGTACCCAATGACTTAGAGACTATGTTTAGGCGTTCCGACATATTTTATGAGTTGTTAGTTTGTCCTATGTGTTTTCCCCAAAGTCTGATAGCCTTTTCCCGAAGTTAGAGGGTCATATACCTCTATGTATGGCTTGAATGTTTGATTTCTATGTATTGATTAGCTTATAGTTATTCCTAGCATGATTAATGGCTTGCTATTACATTTTTATGTCTGCTATTAACTAGTTTGCACTTGAAATCCCTTGTCTTTCATCAACTTATTGTTCATTTAATCCATTTTGCCCAGAGATCCCTTCTACTGTGAATCAAATCGGCCCTACAGCAGCTTTACATCATCACTTCATTAGCTTCCTTGACCTGATTGACCCCATAGCCCAATTTATCTACATCTTGTCATCCAGTTTATGTATTTGATCAGTTTCATCCCTCACAAACTTAAAAACTAAAAAAAAAACCAAAAAACACACTTCATAACTAGCCTAATATCAGAACATCGCAAGCAAACACACCGACATGTTAAAAAGGAAATGCCAAAAATTGAGCAGAGCACTTGTGAATATCAAATTCAGGTGCTTAATGAAGAAACCCAGAATGATGGCAGTACCAAAGAAGAAGAGAAGGGGGTTAGATGTGCTGGCTGAAGTATCAAGGCACATGAATTGAACAAAGAGTATCAAAATTTTGGTTGCATGAGGACATGCAACACCTTCACAGTGGGGGAATGTTGAGTCCCGAATTTGCCTCTTTTCCATACACTTTTCCATATCTTTTTCACTCACCTAAACCTCCAAAATTGTCAATATCATGTGCAAAAGGGTATCTAACATGGTTTTTAATTATGTTTTTGTGTTTTCTATTTGATTTAGATTTTGTTCATACAGCTGCGGAAACTTGCCACTTTCCGCAGCTGCTCCAACTTTCCGCAGCTATTTTGTGGAATTATATGCTACAGGTGTCTACAAGGGAAAAGAGCCACATGGGCAGGCTAGGAATGACGAGGACATGGTTCGTGTCCTATTGGTTCAAGTAAACTCGTCCAAAGAAGCCGCGGTCAAAGCCGTCCACGTGGAAGTCAACTATGGAGTTTCATGTCGGCCGGACTCTGTTTCGTGGCAAATAAACATCCATACGGCCGTTTCTAAGCTTGCGGAGGTTAAATCGACATCTGTGCAGAGTTCTGGAGTTGAATTGAAGCATCCACCTTCCGTAGATCCACTTTCCAACACGGCCATACTCCTATATCCATGGACAGAGTGGTCTACGTGCTCCCTGTCATCATGAACTTTAGGAAACAGTTATAGTTTGCTGTTATATATAGAGCGTTTGCATACGCACGTAGAGTTAGTTGATCATTGTTAGTTGATAGTTGATGTGCGTACTCTGTTATGTTTGCTTTGTAGTGATTACGTTGCCTTGAGCCGTAATACTACTAGTCTGTAATGAACTGCTTTTTAATATGAGAAAACTCTATTTTTCAACTTAATTCGTGTTTGAGGATCGTTACCAAAGCTGTGTAGAGGGCCCCTGCTCAGCCAAGGTTCTGTGTATTAATGTATATATTTCTCATTTCATTTCTTTAAACAGTCATTGTATCATAATCCATTACATGTTCATATTTTGTAGTTGTTTCATTTCTATTTATACATTTCCATAACTTCCATTTCATTCCTGTCTTTCATGTTTTTTTTATGATTGTTAATCACTGATCAGTTTTCTTGTGCAGGTTTTAGGTAGACAGCCCGGGCATTTTCATAGTATTTTGGCTAATGACATGAAACTAACAATGTTCTGCTGCTAGTTTTCTTTTCATAGCTTTTGTTTAAACTTCAGTTTTGCTTTGTACACTTCAGTTTTGCTTATCTGATTCAGTAGTTAAATTTAGATATATTAAGCTGCTCATAGCGTCTTCAGTTGCCTCCGAAAGCCACAGCTGGACTGATGGTGAGGGACTGCATTATGAAATGTGTAGTTTAGTATTATTTTCTTTTCTGCAAATTTAGATATATTAAGTTGCTCATAGCGTCTTCAGTTGCCTCCGAAAGCCACAGCTGGACTGATGGTGAGGGACTGCATTATGAAATGTGTAGTTTAGTATTAGTTTCTTTTCTGCAAATTTAGATATATTAAATCATGTATGACATCTTCAGTTGCCTCCGAAAGCCACAGCTGGACTGATGGCGAGGGATTGAATCATGGGTGTATGGTTTAGTATTAGTTTACTTTCTGCAAATTAAATATCAGTTACACAAGTTGTTTATGATTACTTCCGAAAGTCATAGCCGGTCTAATGATGAAGGGTCAGAAAATGAATTGATGTAATCTGATTTAGATTTATTTTGTTGCAATTTTGAATTTCCTTAAGCATAGTTTCTTTTGTGTTTAGTTGGCAGCAAGAATAGTTTGGTTTTCATGTTCACTAGTTTACTGTTTTGATTCATTAGATTAGCAGCACCTTTTCATTTCAGCAGTACATTTTTACTTTCTTTCAAGTCTTGTCATTGTAATTTTCAATTTGCTTTTAAAGTTTCAAGTTGGTAAATCATTATAGGGGATATCACTTCCTTGAACAAATATAACCAAACTTGTTTTTCATTTTAGAATTTCCATTTCACCTTAGAAAGACCGAAAACGACAAAAAGTTAAGAAAGAGGTTATCTTGCACATATAGTGCGCCGCACTTCATCAGCTTACGATTCCCGGATTGACAAATTAAATGCAGCAATTTAGGACACACTAAATTGACCAAACATGAACATGGAAAAATCTAGGCTATTTCAATAAAATACACTTAGATGTGAAAAGGAATGAAGAAGGTTGACTAGGTCAACAAGACCAAATCACAACAATGTCTAGATGCATTGAACCCCCTCATTGGTCAGCACAGTTTTAGATGGAGACCCTTCATGTGAAAAGGGTTAAATCATTGGAGGTGGTTTAGGGTTTTCAAAGCCCTAATGTTATAAAATTAAGAGGAAGGCCACAAGGAAAGGTTGTTGAAGATAATTCGATTTTTGAGATTGCTTGGGCAGCTCAAAATCTCTGGTTATTTAGCTAGAGAGAGGAATTTCCTGTTTTGGAATTCCTCCTCCTTCATTGAGGAGATCTTGAAGGAGTATGTTCTAAAATGCCTCACATATAGGCTTGAGGCCAAGTATCCTCCATCAAGATAGTGTTATTTCTGCAGCAGAATAATACTGTGTTGCTGGGTGTTGCAGTGAGGGGTTTTCAACACCACTTCCAAATCTAGTTTTGCAGAAAAGGGGGCATTCATTTCTTTGGAATATTAGTGAGGAAGAATTGAGCTTCAGTTCCAGATCTTGGCATCAGAAAAAAGGACCTTCCAACATCAATTGCGTAGTATACTTCAAAAACTGGGTTATTTTCCAGTGCATTACTGCAGCAGGGTTTCTACCCTAGTTTGGTGCTCATTTCCTTGAGGAAGGGCCATCCCTTCTTCCAGAAAATTTGTACTTCAGCCTCTTCTATAATTTTGTATATTTCAGCTCATATATTCATAGTTTCAGTGATTCTACATTTTTTCATATCCATATTCTACAGATCTGATACTTGTATGTGTTCTTTCATGAAATCCCCTTGTTGGGTGATCTATTTGATGTATAAAAGGAGTTGAATATCAATTTTTCTTCATGATCAGTTATAATAAAATTCAGATCTGATGTTTCAGACATATTTTTTCTAATTTCTTTAGAAATTATGCTCTGCATGCTTCGACCATTTTCTGCATACTCAAAGTCATGGGAAATCAGCATTTTTAAGCATATCCGGGGATGGAGGAATTGTTTAGCATAGATAGAATGATTTGTTTGAGCTGAAATTCAGATCATAGGTCCCTCACGACCTAATATAAAATAAAATCCCACCATTTCCCTTAATTTTACGCAAAGTTTTTAATACATCTATTTTAGGGTCAAAATCACTGCTTTTCCCCACTTTTTGGATCCTAAATTCATATCTAAGTCGCTGCTATAATTGAAATTATTTTCTAAGTGTCTATCAGCAAATTATATGCATTGATAGATCTCTACACTTTTATTAGAGCATTTTACTTTGCTGTAGCCCCTCATTGGGCCTTCTCTTGAAGATAACTAGGTGTGGGAGATCTGTTTAACCCACCTAGTATTATTTGTTTCAGCTCGAATGTTGGATTTAGTTTTTTTATTGTCTTATATAAAGGATCCAAGAATTATTTTCCTATTCTAAAGCATATTTTTGTGAAAATACGTTTTTAAGTGCATGATTCATGAGTTGTTCCTAAATAGGAATATTATAGTGGTATCAGAGCAAGATCTTTGGCTCATCCTGTGGCTTCAAGCCAAAGTGATGACTCCCTGAAGGAGGAATATTTAAAGCTATATAGACAGAGTCTGCAGATGGCCAGGTAGCCTCTGGATCTCATCTTTTTTTTCAAACGTGACATATCCAGTAAATGCCCCTGCAGTCAATCTCTGGAATAGAATTTTGATATTCCTGAAAAGGGAAATTTACCGTTATATCAGAGAAGAGAAGAGAATAAATAGAGATCAAAATGATGGAGAGGATGAGTTTACTCTCATCATTTTTCATATCTAAGAAGAGCCTCTCCAAAGAGGTAAATCAGAACAGAGAAAGAAGATGCACCGAGACTCCTAGAGGGTTTCAAGAAGAAGCAAGCTACAGTGAGACTTGCATAAGGTTTCAAGAAGAAGGAAGCCCTAGCACTTCCTATCAGCAAATCAGAAGACCGGATAATCCTATATCTCCTCATAGATCCACTATGCTCACTTTATTTGAATAAGGTGAAAGGTATAGCAATGAAGAAAAGAGATGCAAAGAAAATCCTAAAGGGTCTCAAGATGGCGAGGAAGAAATATACACTTCCTATCATCACAAAGCAAAGGAGAATGTCAATCTTGTTAGTTTGGGCAAGAGATCTCCATTTTCACCATCTGCTGCTAAGGTGCTTGTATCTAGAGAAGAGGCACTTTCATCTTTGCAAGGTAGTCTTGAGCTCTTAACATATGGAGACCCATGCATGAATCAGGAGATGCATGAGGAGGATAAGGAAGATACCAACACTGGTATGCTTGAAGAAAGGAGGCCATCATTCTTGTCAGTAGTTGGAGGCATCATTTATCCGGATGGGGGAACTCTTGTGTTATATCAATAGGTTCCCACATATCAGTTGATCCAAGGTATGCATGAAATTTCAGCACATATTGTTTCAAGATTAATGCATAGCCAAGGATTAAATCAAAATTCTGATTTGAAGCAAAGATATGTCACAACGCAGAGGACCCTTGATCTAATCAAGGAGGAGATTGGAAACTATCCCTATGCATCATTGTTGAGCTGCATTCAACCTCTTGGGTTGAGATGTAGGGTCTCAAGAAAGGGGATTAGTACTATCCTATGTTCAATGGCTGATTGTGAGATCAGTAATGAAACTTTCTTTGAGCAGTACATGCACCACTTTGCAGATCTACAGTGTTGTCACTTAGTGACTGTGAAAAAGAGGCTTCATCTCTCTTGGAGCACTCTAGAGGTAGCTTCAACCTTGGGGAAATGGAGAAGAAGAAGATGAAGAGTAGACATCTTGAGATGAGAAACATTTTCTCCCCTCTAGATGACACTCTCTCAATGAGCACGCTACATCTCAAAGAGAGACTTCTACTTACTGCATATTCAGAGCCTCACTGGTTTTGGAAGGCCATAGATCAGAGAGAGGTCTCACTAAGAGATCTCAACAGAGATGCATTTCAATATTTCATGAGATGCAAGGTTCTTCGTTGGTTCAAAGGAGATGGTATTCTACAAAGGGAGGATGCCATGATTATGCAGCACATCACTCATCTTCCATATTGGAGTGAGTGGATGAGGAGGATGAGCAAGAGATCACATGATCACTTACAGACATATATGGGCCAGCAAGCTTGGTTACATTGGTTTCCCTTGGGAGAATCTTATCACTCTCCAAAGGCACCTATTTCTCTAATCTATGCCTTGAAGAATGGTCATGAAATGAATAAGGAGGCATGGCAACGCTGGTTTCTTTGGGGTAAGCATGATCACTACCCAAATTTTCTCTTTCTCTCATCTCATTCTTTATGCATCATTAATAGAGTATATGAAAATGAAGCATGGTTGATTTGGTTGTTACAAGGAGAGTTTTGACATCACATGTTAAATCTCATGTCCATGTATTTACCCATGTTTGAAATATGTCTCATTTATCCACATGAATTTCTGTTGAACGTATGTTTCATGCATGAACTTTGGCTTAGGAGGAGGGATGACTCCCACATGATGTGGTATGAGGGAGATTGCTTGTACTATGTTGATGAGACATTTCACATGTTCATCATTGTGTTATTGCTCCATGATCCACATGTTGATAAGGCAACAGGGCTACAAAAGTCCTTGTTGCTATGGCTGCTCTTGGGTGAGTATGGTCACTACCCAATAGCTCATCATTTCCTGAATCATGCCTTGGATTTCAATGATATGTTGCAGAAAGAGAAGGCATGTATAATTTTGTTTCACTTGAGAAAGTATGGCCACCACATGACATCTCCTATGTCTATGTGTTTTTCATTGTGTAAAATTTGGCATATTGATCTCATGATGTGCATTGATGATGATACTTTGTATCGGGCTGATGTGACATATCATATGTCCATTAGTATGGTTTGGTTTCATGATGCACATGAGGAGGAAAGAGGGCAACAAGACCTCTTGTTGCTTTGGTTTCTTTTAAATGAGTATGGTGACCACCCCATAGCTCATAATTTTCTGATTCATGCCCTATGTATTAAAGATAAATTGTAGCAAAGGAAGGCATGTACATCATCTTTTGGGAAGCTTGGCTTGTCCATCTTACATAGAGGAGATGGGGGATGGCAGCAAAGGGCCTTGCTCCGATGGTTATTATTAGGGGAATATGGTTTGACATCTTTGTCCACCCATGTTTCTCCTTCACTTCTTCTTTTGTATAACGCTAAAATGATGGAGTTTGGACCCAACAAGGCCAACAGGGTTAAGAATGAAAGCATAACAATGCTTAATCAAGTTCATAAAACATGGATGAAGGAATGTTCTTGCATGATGAATCTTTTCCTTTATGGAAGGAGCTACTTTATTTTATGTCTCTCATGTGTTTATGATGGTGTTGGGCATCATGTAATTTTCATTTTGTACTTCATGATAACAAGAGGACATCTAACCTTAGAGTTGGAAGTCATCTCATGCATTCGTGGAAGAAAACTTTGGAACCAAACATACATAACCTATTGCAACAAATGGAGGAAGTCTTCCTTATGTGGATGCCATTTGGAGGGTGTTAGCTCCCTGTAAATTTTTGACAGGAAAAATAAGGGGTTAAATTGTTTTTGAGCCTTCAAGGAATGCATCTCCCCTGAAGACACATCATCCTTGAAGGCTCCTATGCCCTTTGCCTTTGATAAACTTCCCTTTGCTGACTCCCTTTATAAGGTTTCATTAATTACATAAAATGTGCTCCAAAAGGCCCTCATTTGTCCCTTACACCCCTGCAGAATAGCCCATGTTAACCTTTGTTTTCCCTTATTCTGTGCCCCTCTAATTCTTTAAAATCCTCTCCGAAAACCCCTTTGCACCTAGCACACTCCCTCTTTTTATGCCTAAATCCCCCTCATTCCCCTATCATTGCCCTTGGCTGGCCTTAAATTCTTTAAAAACGAGCTGAAACCATATTTTCTGCATAGTCTGGGCCTAGCCCCTTTTGGCCTAGCCCTGCACCTTCCCATCATGCAACCTCGGCATCGGAACCACGCGCTAACCCTAAAGGCGCTAGTCTCCAATGTATATCGACCGCCTTTTTAACCATCAATCTGTTAGATTGGACGGTGATCGCCACCCCCACAACATCTGTTGTCCAACCTTTTCACCACCCGATCGCATCATCCACCGTTCATTTAAACCCCGATCCGACGGTCCATGTCGTCCTCCGCCTGGTGGTCCCCGCCCGCACACTATTCCGGAACCACCCGGTTTCCATCGCACCACCTTCCAGGAGTTGGTGGTTTTCTCCAATTTGCAGTGATTCCATACATCGTCTGCCACGTGTCCCCATGTACGGCTCCGAAACCACCCTCCATCATGTGTTATTGTTCGTCTAAATACACGGAGCGATATCGCTGTGCACCGTCCAATCTGTCATCACCCATCCAACGACCAGCGCCCAGTAAAGTTGCACGAGTTTTAGCTCAGGTCAAATGGACCCATGGCCCACTGTCCATCACCCGACATGTTTTCCACTGTCGATCTCAGCCGAGATCAGATAGCTCTGATTCATCTGCATGTCCATGTATCACCACGTCACCCTTTCCACGTGTCCCATCGTATTTTCACCTCCATCATATATTTTTGTTCCAAGGTCGATTTTTCATAGGTTTTATTTAAATTCTTGTTGCACTCTACCCACGTCCGCTTGAATCTGTTCCACTGTCATACTACATTATGCACCACAGTCCTGCGCTACTCTGCCATCTCATCCATCTGCACAGTCATTATCATCCCTCTCCATTGCGTCCACCACCTCCATGCTTTGTTTTTCTTAATCAGTTTTATATTTTGCAGGTTTACAAAGAAGCGGGAACCGCCATGGTTTATATGTACTATCGTGTTGATGCATTTCCCAGAGGAAGTTAAATTCAGAGCTGGTGTTACAGGAAATGTCCGGAAGGGTGGAAGCCGCATAAAAAATTAGCAAAGGACAGTTCAAACTCAGGGAATCTCTCTAGGGCCATTAAGTGCACAAGATTTCGCAGTCATAGATATAAATGGAGCAGCAGAGAGCTTAAGGCACACAAATGAGAATATATAAGCCTTAGGTTCAAAGATTTAGAGGCAAAGTACCAGATTTAAGACCCAGGGATCATGCAGAAGGTACAACACATAGAAATAAATGCATATTAGGGTTTCTATAGTAGCATAAGGTTTTTCCTCCATAAAGGACAAATCGCCCATGCATTTTTTATTCTACACTGTGCCCCTGAAGAAATTTCCACCCTGACAATAGTCTAAAGCTACCACATAATTTTTTTCATAAGTATGGCAGACTTCTTAACCATTCATTTATCTTTTGTTTATTCACCAATAGTACTATAGAGCGCTGCAGCCAAAGCACTTCAGACACATACCTGGAGTAAATGGGAATTTGAAGAAGATCGATTTTCCATCCAGGGAATACCAGTGATAAATGAATAGAATTTAAATCTAATGGGTTTTGGCCATCTTCTTTCTTTTCTGAGTGTTAATGCTGCATTTAGTTTCTCACCTACCTTCTCTGCTCCTCTGGAGCTATAAATTCATGAGGAAACTCATTGTAAAAGGTTGTTGATCAGTTATCAGAGAAGTGCAAGTAGTTTCTTTTGAGACACAGTCTCTGTGTAAAGTGTAAGATAGGCTGAGGAATATGATTTCACACTGAGTATTCAGCTATTGGAAATGTTGTACTTGACTGGTATTGCTCTTTAATATAACAAGCAAATTTCTTTGGATCCTGATCTAAAGCAGCGGTGATGTTTTCCTATCTCTGTGTTTAATTCATTTCATTTCGATTCTACTGGCTTGCATCAGAATATTGGCATAGGATTTACCCTTGTTAGGTACCCTCTGTTTCTGCTCTCCTTGCAATTAATGTTTTTCTTCTGAATGTGTTATCTAAGAATTGATTTCAGATAATTTAACCAGTGTACTGGATTTTATTGCCTGCTCTCTGATGTATGAATTAAATGTATCTGTTCTTAGATGCTTCTTGTTAAGGATTTAGTTGGAAGATTTGGGAACACTGGGGATTACAGTTAGCCCTGTCCACTAGGATCCTTGTGCAACCAGATGGTCTTTAACTTTGTGCTTTGAATATGCCTTATCTCCTCCTCTCCTACCTTTCCATATCAGACAATCATCTTTAAGATCCAATGTTTTAGATGAATAGCCCAATTGAAAGCTTGCACATTGGATAGTAAGTAAATCCTTTCCTGACTCCATTGCCCAATGGTTTCGAAATATTTCCTGGAACATTTCACCTCTGCCTTATCCCTCCTTGCTCATCCTGGTCTTACATCAAATCCTCCTTTCCTGATAACCAACAACCAAACAAAAAAATCAAACAAACAAACCCTGAGCCTTATAACTAGCCTAACATCTTAATACTAAGCTTCAAAGTCAAATACCTTCGAAATATCATAGAGAGATCCCTCTCTAGACCCAGGAGGGCTAGATCTTGAGGTCTGAAAGTGGTTTGATGTTTTCTCATCTTTTGGTCTTGCCAATCTGGCCAAAACATGGGAACCCCAACCTAATGGCGACTCCACTGGGGAACTTGAGTGCATTACACCTTAAACATCCTTAGGCATTCAAAAAACCGACAATCTCTGGTTAGGTTGGCAGTTAAAAACTTCTATTCTCACATCAACCTCTATACCATTTGTTGTGTTTCCCCCGTACTATTGGACAGAGTCTGGAAAGGGCCAGGTAGCCTCTATATCTCACAATCTTTCAGAGGTGACATATCTGGTAAAATCTCTCCCAGTCAATTTCTGGTTAGATTTTTCTGTGTTTGGAAAGATATCCTCGAAAGGGGACATCTCATAAGCACTGTGGTGGACAGTGTACCCTCCAAAAACATCCTAAACCTTTCCACCTGGCGACTCCATTTTCTGTAAACGTTTTAAAGACACCAGTGGTGATCAGTAGGCCCGTTGATTATATTGGTTCACATTAGACTCTACTGGGAGACCAGTCTCCGTAACAACATCGACCACAGTATAAGTAACAAGTAGGGTCAAGCTGCTTGGTTAAAAACAACACTCTGGGTTCAAGAACCATTCATACAAGAGCTTATCCTAACCCAAACCCAAAGGAAATTGTTGACGACCCTGAGAGCATCCTCAAGGGACCTCCTATACCTAAAATATCAACTATCTCCAGCCACATCCATAGAGCTAACTCTGCACCAGAATATTTTACAAGTCTATCACATTTTCACCTTGACCTAGACCTACCTAATAGGTTACCTAGAACTAGGTCCTTTAGTGATCTAGATCAGCTAGGCCTTGAGCTTCCCAGTTCACCATCTCATAGTGGTCAACACATTAGGGACAGAAGAACCCCTCCATCTACACCTCCTGATATTCACTTCATCCATAACTTGGGTCTCTCCCACCCTAAATCTGCTACACAAATCTCTGTTGGTCCTAGTGTCCCTGTTATCCATATACCAACTGCCCAAGTCAACCCTTTACCCCATTAGAACATCATTATGGCAACCTGGTATGCGCCTTTGGTTTTACCCCAGCCTCTAGTACCTTTACCAAATGATTATCAGTCAAAGATCCCACACTTCACTGCAAAATAGTCCATCACAGCCCAGCAACATGTATATAAGATGGAAGATTATTTTGACTATATGGAAATAGATGATAATACAGGCAAAATGAGAATTTTTTCCTAGAGCTTAGGGGGTGATGTGAAGAAATGGTTTAAGGGCCTACCTCCAGGTAGCATCAATAATCTTCCAACTTTATATCAAACTTTCATAAACAAATGGCAAGCTAAGGCTAACCCTCACCAACTCTTAGTAGAATACATGAGCCTTAAGAGAAATGTAGGGGAGAGTGTCCATGATTACACAACGAGATTTAACAACATTTACAATTCTCTCCCTCCACATATGAAACCTCCACAAGGTATGGCTCTAGAGAAATACCCCGAAGCCTTTGATGTTGACATGGCCTATGAGCTTAGGGATAAAGAGTACAACACATTGGAGGACATGGAGAAAGGAGCAGTGAACATAGAGGCAAATCTGATTGAGAAAAGAGCAAGACTGAGATCTGAGAGGAGGGTAACATACAAAGATGACAATGTAACTTCCTCATCTGATCCTAATTATGACAGATTGTCCAAAAATGTATAAAATCTACAAAAAATGCTGGAAAAAATGGTGGTCATAGTTGGCAACTAGAACAAAAACCAGAACCAAAACTTTAGAAGGAACAATAACACTCCCAACAGACAAAGAGAATCAGATCAACAAGTTATTCCCCCATTACAAGAGAAATTTCTTGATGAAGATGAGGGAATCATAGAAGAGTCTGAGGGAAATACAATAAACATGTTTGAAACAGAAGATTCAATCCATAACTGTTACTCAGAAGAAGATCAACCCTCACCCTCTTGTTGGAATGAGGAATGGTTAGAATCTGAAGATTACAGATTAGGATTTGAAAATTCCATGATGTAGGTCAGGGAACAATATGAACTTAGAAGCAAAAAGGGCTTAGATAATTCCAAAACAAAGGCTTCTAAGGTCACCATCAAGAAGAGACCTGAAAAAACCTCTAAAGCAACGGCTGAAAGTAGTAAATCAACAGCTGAGGGTTCTGAAAAGAACAAAGAAAAAGACAACCAAAACATTGATACACAAGGTAAACCAGCTAGCAGCACTAGCACTGCAGATAGTGCTCCTGATAAAAATGTCACAAACACTATACATAATGAGAATCAGCACACTGATTCAGCCACTAAGGCTGTGGCTAACAAAACAGAGTTGAACATTCCAAATAGTCAGTCCACTTTCAATTTGGAGAGTGAGATTGAAAAAAATAAAATCTCTGTCCCACTCTCTGAGCTGGCCACTTAGGATGTATATAAAGGCAAAATTTTGAAAGCATTAAATTTAGGTGAGAACAGTGACACTGTAAATCTGAGTGATGATCAAACTACCCTTCTGTTTGGTCCAAATATAGAAGGAAAGTTCCAGGAAGGGGTAGTGCCCCCTTTTTATATCAGTCTTAATGTTCATGATAAGATTCTCCACAATGAAATGCATGATTCTGGGGAATCACACAACCTGCTGCCTAAAGTAGTGATGGAAAGATTAGGCCTAGATATAACCCATCCCTATAAAGACCTATATTCATTTGACTCTAGTAGAGTAAAGTGTCTTGGCCTGATCAAAGATTTATGTGTGAGCCTTTCCAAGATTCCAGAAAAATGCATGGTCATGGATGTTGTTGTGGCAGACGTGCCACCCAAATATGGCATGTTATTATCAAGATCATGGGGAGCCAAGCTGCAAGGAACAATGCATATGGATGGGGCTTATGCCACAATCCCAATCTTTGGCCAACTTAGAAGACTGTAAAGGGAAGCACAAATGAAATTCCTGGGTAGTAGCCTTAAAAAGCCTAAAAATTCTCCTCTATACTCTGTACATACAGACCTGGATTCCTTTATCTTCTACAATGATGAATCTTTGGGAGGACCAGAATCTAAAAATGTAGATACAAGCAAAGGTACACATGATGAAATAGCGCCAATGGATTTTAACATAATGACTACCCTAGACTCGAAGGAGAATGATGTAGAAAACTTTAAACGGTGCACTGAAACAAGAACACAAAATGAACCAGAAACAGAATGCAATCAACCAACTAGTCAACTCTCCGACTTCCACACCCATAACGAAAAACTAAACAACCCACAACCTAGTACAGACCCTATAATCAAAAATAACAGTGAACCCATCTGTAGGGAAAGAAATGATAAAAAAAACGAGAGTGAACCCATGTGGGAGATTATTTTTGATGGGTCCTACACAAGAAGAACTGCCGGAGCTGGGGTTTGGCTACGTAACACAGAGAGCAACTACGCAGAAAGCCAAGCCTGCAATCGGCATTTCAAATGTACTAATAATATTGCAGAGTACGAGGCCCTTATCCTGGGTTTAAACCTGTTGAAAAAATTAGGAGCCCATAGGATAATCGTGCGTGGAGACTCTGAGTTTATTATTAAACAGGTGAATGGTGAATATACAACGAAACATCCTAGGCTGCGAGCCTACATGAACGACACTATGGATTCACTGAAAACGTTTGTTGAATATGAATTAGTGTTTGTTCCTAGGATTCAAAATGTCATTGCAAACGGATTAGCTTGCTTAGCTAGTTCATACCCTAAGACTCCAAGCGACCAACAGATCATCATTCAGACCAAATTCAGACCTGCAGTGCCGGACAATGAAAAATATTGGCAGGTTTTTGAAGGAGATAAACAGATTGAAGATTTCCTGGTAGGCAGAAACAAGTTTGAACTTTCTGATTCAGACTCTAAAAATGACAGTAGTTTCCTAAGTGAAGAATCCTCAGATGAGGAAGAAACACCCTATAGCATAGAAATAAACTCTTTAAATGAAGAAAATGGAAATTCAACCACGGAGTGTGAAAACGCAGAAAGTGAAGAAGTAGAGGTGTTGCAGGCCAAAGATAAGAACATACCTCAAGGTCTGGCACCCTTAGAGGACCTTTTTGACTTTGATGATGTAGAAAAAAATCCCACTATAGAACATGCAGACTCTGACGTGGAAGAATGCAACATAGGAACTGAAGATAAGCCCAAAATGATTAAACTGGCTATGTCTTTACCTGCGGACATGAAGAAAAAATACATTGACCTTTTCAAGGAATTCATTGATGTGTTTGCCTGGAGTTATGAATACTTAAAGGCCTATGACACAGATATCATTCAGCACAAAATACCCTAGAAAGAAAATCAGAAGCCCTTCAGAAAAAAACTTCACAGAATCAATCCAAAACAATTTCCTGCAGTTGAAAAGGAGATTAAGAAGATGTATGATGCGAGCATAATAGTTCTTGTGAGGTTCTCTGATTGGGTATCAAACTTAGTGACTGTGAGAAAGAAAATAGGGGAGATCAGATTATGCATAGACTTCAGAAATGTTAATAGAGCCTCTCTCAAAGACAACTATCCTTTGCCAAGAATGGAACACATCCTTCAGAAGGCAGTAGGCTCAAGAAGAATCTCCATGTTAGATGGCTTTTCAGGTTACAACCAAGTCTTAGTAATCCCAGAAGATCAACTCAAGAAAACCTTTACCACTCCATGGGGTACCTTTATGTATGTAAAGATGCCTTTTGGATTGATGAACGCTGGTGCAACATTCCAAAGAGCGATGGACATAGCTTTTTTAGATGAAATAGGACACTTCATTGTTATCTATCTGGATGACATAACAGTCTACTCTAAGACTGAGGAAGAACACCTAGAACACCTGAGAAAAGTATTTGAAAAATGTAGAAGGTATGTTCTGTCATTGAATCTTTAAAAGACTGTTTTTGGGCTACAAGAAGGAAAAATTCTTGGCCACATTATATCAGAAAAAGGAATCAGGATAGACCCACAAATATTTGAGGGAATACTACAGATCACACACCCGAGAAACATCAAGGAATTACAGTCTTTCATTGGGAAGATTAACTTCCTTAGGAGGTTTATTCCAAATCTAGCTAAGCACCTTAGGAACATGAATAACATGCTGAAGAAAGGTGTAGGAGTTAAGTGGATTGTTGAAGCTAAAAAGTCTTCTGAATTAGTAAAACTTGCACTCACCCAAGCTCCTGTTCTAATTAGCCCTTATTTATCAAAGGATTTCTTGATATTTTCATTTTCCTCTGAGCATACAATAACCGCAGTTCTACTGCAGAAAAATCTAGGGGGAATGGAATAGCCCATTTCTTTCTTCAGAAAAGCACTCAGGGATGCACCCTTGAAATACAAAATAATGGAAAAACAGGCCTATGCTCTGATTAAGGCCTTGAAAGACTTCAGGGTGTACATACTGCATTCCCACACCATAGCCTATGTGCCAAGTATAGTGGTTAAAGACATTTTGTCCTAGGACCCGGATGGGAAAAGGGGCAAATGGATTGCTATGATCCTAGAATACGACCTTGAGGTAAAACCCACCAAACTGATTAAAGGTCGGGGCCTAGCTTAATTAATGGCTGAATCGAATCTACAAGCCCTAGACATTAATATGGTAAACACCTTCGATGAGCAACAGGAATTTCCTAATCCCACTGTTGAGGAAAGGTTTCAGAGCTCTCCTTGGTATTCTGACATTTTTTATGTGCTTACACACCTCAATGCCCCTCCTGAACTATCAAAGACCAAGGCCAGATTCTTAAATCTAAAATCCAGGAGCTATTGCATATTGAATAACTGCTTATACTGGAAGAACCCAAATGGCCTATTACTTAAATTCTTGCCTGAAAAAGAGGCAGGGAGGATTAAACAAGAATTCCATGCAGGAGAGTGTGGAGGCCACCTGAATTGGAAGGCTACTGCAAACAAAATACTCAGAGCTGGCTAATATTTGCCTACACTCTTCAAGGATGTCCATAAGTTGATAATTGCCTGTCACAGATGCTAAATTTTTGAAGGCAAGAGAAAACTCCTTCCCCTCCCTTTACAACCCATCACTTTTGAAGGTCACTTTCAGCAATGGGGCCTAGATTTCATAGGTGAAATACACCCTGCTTCTTCTACACAACACAAATGGATCCTAACAGCCATAGACTACTTCACTAAGTGGATAGAGGCCATACCTACTAGGAATGCCACAGATTCAGTCATCATTAGTTTCCTAGAAGGTCACATCCTCTCTCGGTTTGGCTGCCCAAGGAAAATAATCACTGATAATGCTACTGCTTTTGGATCCAAGAAAATGGTTGATTTTTTTTATAGGTATCAAATAGAACTCGGTCATTCAACTGCCTATTACCCTCAAGGTAATGGATTAGCTGAATCATCAAACAAGAGCCTGGTGATCATCATCAAAAAGCTACTGGAAGAGAACAAAAAGTCATGGCATAACAAGCTAGTACATGCTTTGTGGGCTGATAGGCTTACAACAAAGAAATATATTGGCATGTCTCCTTATTAGTTGTCTGTGGAACGGAAGCAATGTTTCCTACCAACCTTGGGGTACCAGTGATCAAGCTGGTCCAAGAAATTCAAACAGAAGAAGACAGTATGGTGAGAAGAATAAACCAAACAATTCATCTCCAGCAAATGAGGGAAGAGGTCTACAACAGAGCAGTGAAATTTCAGGAAAATATAAAGAAACTGTTTGGCAAAAGGACCAAAGTTGCTGATTTCAAAATTGGGGATAAAGTTCTGAAGTGGGACTCAAGAAGGGAGGATAAAGGAAAGCACAGCAAGTTTGACAATCTGTGGCAAGGTTCATACATCATCCAGGCCACTGTGGGTCCAAATGCCTTCTTCCTATAGGAATTAGATGGTACAGAGCTGTCTAGGGGTCCTGTCAATGGCAGGATGCTCAAACACTATTTCTATTAATTTTTAATTTCCAGTTTTCATCTCCATTGTACATACCATTGCAGTTTTTTATTTTTCAAGGAAAAGAGAAAATGTTTCAAAAATAGAGGAAAAAGAGAGGTTCAAATATTCTTAAAAAATGACCTCTGATGTGAAAACGATTGGCTCTAATAAGCTCAAAACCTAAGCCATAAAAAGTAAAACAACTGGTCCTAACATGCACAAAATCTGGACCAGCAAAGAAGAAAGAAGAATCATCTCTAACATGCCCAAAACCAGAGTTGAAATGAAGAAAAGAAGTGACTCTAACATGCTCAAAACCTGAGTCACAAAAAATAAAGAAGGATGCTTCAAGACTTTAGATTTCAAGCCTTCAAAGTTTTGTTTCAGTTTTCTGCGAATTTTGTCCATGTGCAACTTTCTTTATGCCTTGGACCCACAACAAGTCAGACATGCTAATCCTGGCTTGAATGTTTTTCAATTTCTGTCTTAGAATGTAGAGAAGAAATCTTCTGGAAAGTTTAATCCCAGCAGATATTAGAATAGGTAGAGAAACATATGAGACCAAAAGTCTAATCTGGTCTCATGGAGTAATAAGGGTAGATCTAGAGTAGGTTTATTCTCCTGTTTTTGAAAAATGAATGATGTAAAAGGGTCTGCAAGTCCAAATGCACCCCCGAAGAAAAAATGCTAGGATTGTAGGAAGGGTAGGTAGTTTGTGGGGAACAGGGTTCTGCTGATGTAATGTCTTCACATTGTGGCAGTTGATCTAAAGAAAGAAAAGGATGTGCCAAGAAACAGGCATCTGGCCTACTCCAAAGATCTATTCTCTGAATTCTTGACTCCTTCAAGAAGAAGCTATCCCCATGTGGAGCCACTGTTAGCCCCTGTAAATTTTTGACAGGAAAAATAAGGGGCTAAATTGTTTTTGAGCCTTCAAGGAATGCATATCCCCTGAAGACACATCATCCTTGAAGGCTCTTGTGCCCTTTTCCTTTGATAAACTTCCCTCTGCTGAATCCCTTTATAAGGTTTCATTAATTACATAAAATGTGCTCCAAAAGGCCCTCATTTGTCCCTTACACCCCTGCAGAATAGCCCATGTTAACCTTTGTTTTTCCTTGTTCCGTGCCCCTCTAATTCTTTAAAATCCTCTCCTGAAACCCCTTTACACCTAGCACACTTCCTTTTTTTATGCCTAAGTCCCCCTCATTCCCCTATCGTTGCCCTTGGCTAGCCTTAAATGCTTTAAAAACGAGCCGAAACCATATTTTCTGCATAGTCTGGGCCTAGCCCCTTTTGGCCTAGCCCCCACACCTTCCCACCATGCAACCTTGGTGCCAGAACCACGCGCTAACCCTAAAGGTGCTAGTCTCCAATGTATATCGACCGAATTTTTAACCGTCGATCTGTTAGATTGGACGGTGATCACCACCCCCGTAGCGTCTGTTGTCCAACCTTTTCACTGCTCGATCGCATCATCCACCATTCATTTAAACCCTGATCCGACGGTCCGTGTCGTCCTCTGCCCGGTGGTCCCCGCCCACACACTATTCTGAAACCACCCGGTTTCCATCGCACCACCTTCCGAGAGTTGGCGGTTTTCTCCAATTCGTAGCGATTCCATACATCGTCTGCTGCATGTCCCCGCATACGGCTCCAAAACTGCCATCCATCGCGCGTTATTGTTCATCTAAATATGTGGAGTGATATCGCTGTGCACCGTCCGATATGTCATCGCCCATCCAACGGCCAGCACTCAGTAAAGTTGCACAAGTTTTAGCTCAGGTCAAATGGACCCATGGCCCACTGTCCATCACCTGACGTGTTTTCCACCGTCAATCTCGGCCAAGATCAGACGGTTCTGATTCATCTGCATGTCCCCGTATCACCACGTCACCCTTTCCACGTGTTCCATCATATTTCCACCTCCGTCATATATTTTTGTTCCAAGGTCGATTTTTTGTAGTTTTTATTTAAATTCTTACTGCACTCTACCCACATCCGCTCAACTCTGTTCCACTGTCATACTACATTATCCACTAGAGTCCCACACTACTCTACCATCTCATCTATTTGCACAGTCATTATCATCCCCCTCCATTGCGTCCACCACCTCCATGCTTTGTTTTTCTTAATCATTTTTATATTTTGCAGGTTTATAAAGAAGCGAGAACCGCCATGGTTTATATGTACTATCGTGTTGATGCATTTCCCAAAGGAAGTTAAATTCAGAGCTGGTGTTACAGGAAATGTATGGAAGGGTGGAAGCCGCATAAAAAATTAGCAAAGGACAGTTCAAACTCAGGGAATCTCTCTAGGGCCATTAAGTGCACAATATTTCGCAGTCAGAGATATAAATGGAGCAGCAGAGAGCTTAAGGCACGCAAATGAAGATATATAAGCCTCAGGTTCAAATATTTAGAGGCAAAGTACCAGATTGAAGACCCAGGAATCACGCAAAAGGTACAACAAGCAGAAATCAATGCAAATCAGGGTTTCTACAACAGCAGAAGGTTTTTCCTCCATAAAGGACAAAGTGCCCATGCAGTTTTTATTCTACACCATGCCCCTGAAGAAATTTCCACCCTGACAATAGTCCGAAGCTACCAGAGCATTTGTTTCATAAGTATGGAAGACTTCTTAACCATTCATTTATATTTTTTTTATTCACCAATAATACTACAGAGCGTTGTAGCAAAAGCACATCAGAGACATACCTGGAGTAAATGGGAATCTGAAGAAGATCGATTTTCTGTCTAGGGAATACCAGTGATAAATGCACAGAATTTAAATCTAATGGGTTTCGGCCCTCTTCTTTCTTTTCTGAGTGTTAATGTTGCATTTAGTTTCTCACCTACCTTCTCTGCTCCGCTGGAGTTATAAATTCATGAGGAAACTCATTGTAAAAGGTTGTTGATTAGTTATTAGAGAATTGCAAGTAGTTTCTTTTGAGACACAGTCTCTGTGTAAAGTGTAAGATAGGCTGAGGAATATGATTTCAGACTGAGTATTCAGCTATTGGCAATGTTGTACTTGACTGGTATTGCTGTTTAATATAACAAGCACATTTCTTTGGATCCTGGTCTAAAGCAGCAGTGATGTTTCCCTATCTCTGTGTTTAATTCATTTCATTTCATTTCTACTGGCTTGTATCAGAATATTGGCATAGGATTTACCCTTGTTAGGTACCCTATGTTTCTGCTCTCCTTGCCATTAATGTTTTTCTTCTGAATGTGTTATCTAAGAATTGATTTCAGATAATTTAACCAGTGTAGTGGATTTTATTGCCTACTCTCTGATGTATGAATTAAATGTATCTGTTCTTAGATGCTTCTTGTTAAGGATTTAGTTGGAAGACTTGGGAACACTGGGGATTACAGTTATCCCTGTCCACTAGGATACTTGTGCAAATGGATGGTCTCTAACTTTGTGCTCTGAATCTGCGTTATCTCCTCCTCTCCTACCTTTCCATATCAGACAATCATCTTTAAGATCCAATGTTTTAGATGACTAGCCAAATTGAAATATTGCACATTGGATAATAAATAAATCCTTTCTTGACTCCATTTCCCGATGGTTTCGAAATATTTCCTGGAACATTTCACCTCTGCCTTATCCCTCCTTGCTCATCCTGGTCTTACATCAAATCCGCCTTTCCTGATAACCAACAACCAAACAAACAAATCAAACAAACAAACCCTGAGCCTTATAACTAGCCTAACATCTTCATACTAAGCTTCAAAGTCAAATACCTTCGAAATATCATAGAGAGATCCCTCTCTAGACCCAGGAGGGCTAGATCCTGAGGTCTGAAAGTGGTTTGATGTTTTCTCATCTTTTGGTCCTGCCAATCTGGCCAAAACATGGGAACCCCAACCTAATGGTGACTCCACTGGGGAACGTGAGTGCATTACACCTTAAACATCCTTAGGCATTAAAAAAACCGACAATCTCTGGTTAGGTTGGCAGTTAAACACTCCTATTCTCACATCAACCTCTATACCATTTGTTGTGTTTCCCCCATACTCTTGGACAGAGTCTGGAAAGGGCCAGGTAGCCTCCAGATATCACACTCTTTCAGAGGTGACATATCTAGTAAAATCCCTCCCAGTGAATCTTTGGTTAGAGTTTGCTGTGTTTGGAAAGATATCCTCGAAAGGGGACATCTCATAAGCATTGTAGTGGATAGTGTACCCTCCAAAAACATCCTAAACCTTTCCACCTGGCGACTCCATTTTTCGTAAACATTTTAAAGACTCCACTGGTGATTAGTAGGCCTGCTGATTATCTTGGTTCACATTAGACTCCACTGAGAGACCAGCCTCCATAACAACATCGACCACAGTAGAAGTAACAAGTAGGGTCAAGCTGCTTGGTTAAAAACAACACTCTGGCTTCAAGAACCATTCATACAAGAGCTTATCCCAACCCAAACCCACCGGAAATAGTTGACGACCCTGAGAGAATCCTCAAGGGAGCTCCTACACCTAAAATACCAACTATCTCCAGCCACATGCGTAGAGCTAACTCTGCACCAGAAGCTTTTACAGCTCTATCATATTTTCACCTTGACCTAGACCTACCTAATAGGTTACCTAGAACTACGTCCTTCAGTGATCTAGATCAGCTAGGCCTTGAGCTTCCCGGTTCACCATCTCATAGTGGTCAACACATTAGGGATAGAAGAACCCCTCCATCTACACCTCCTGATATTCACTTCATCCAAAACTCGGGTCTCTCCCACCCTAAATCTGCTCAACAAACCTTTGTTGGTCCTAGTGTCCCTGTCATCCATATACCAACTGCCCAAGTCAACCCTTTACCCCATCAAAACATCATTGTGGCAGCCTGGTATGCACCTTTGGTTTTAACACAGCCTCTAGTACCCTTACCAAATGATTATCAGTCAAAGATCCCACACTTCACTGCAAAAGAGTCCATCACAGCCCAACAACATGTAGATAATATGGAAGATTCTTTTGAATATATGGAAACAGATGATAATACAGTCAAAATGAGAATTTTTTCCCAGAGCTTAGGGGGTGATGTGAAGAAATGGTTTAAGGGCCTACCTCCAGGTAGCATCAATGATCTTCCAGCTTTATATCAAACTTTCATAAACAAATGGGAAGCTAATGCTAACCCTCGCCAACTCTTAGTAGAATACATGATCCTTAAGAGAAATGTAGGGGAGAGTGTCCATGATTACACAATGAGATTTAACAGCATTTACAATGCTCTCCCTCCACATATGAAACCTCCACAAGGTATGGCTCTAGAGAAATACCCTGAAGGCTTTGATGCTGACATGGCCTATGAGCTTAGGGATAAAGAGCAGAACACATTGGAGGACATGCAGAAAGGAGCAGTGAACATAGAGGCAAATCTGATTGAGAAAAGAGCAAGACTGAGATGTGAGAGGAGGGTAACATACAGAGATGACAATGTCGCTTCCTCATCTGATCCTAATTATGATAGATTGTCCAAAAAAGTAGAAAAGCTACAACAAATGATGGAAAAAATGGTGGTCATAGTTGGAAACCAGAACAAAAACCAGAACCAAAACTTTAGAAGGAACAATAACACTCTCGACAGACAGAGAGAATCATATCAACAAGTTATTCCCCCATTCCAAGAGAAATTTCTTGATGAAGATGAGGGAATCATATAAAATTCTGAGGGAAATACAATAAACATGTTTGAAACAGAAGATTCAATCCATAACTGTTACTCAGAAGAAGATCAGCCCTCACACTCTTGTTGGGATGAGGAATGGTTAGAATCTGAAGATTACAGATTAAGATTTGAAAATTCCATGATGCAGGTCAGGGAACAATATGAACTTGGAAGCAAAAAGGGCTTAGATAATTCCAAACCAAAGGCTTTTGAGGTCACCATCAAGAAGAGACCTGAAAAAACCTCTAAAGCAATGGCTGAAAGTAAAAAATCAGCATCTGAGGGTTCTGGAAAGAACAAAGAAAAAGACAACCAAAACATTGATACACAAGGTAAACTAGCTAGCAGCACTAGCACTTCAGATAGTGCTCCTGATAAAACTGTCACAAACAATGTACATAACGAGAATCGGCACACTGATTCAGCGACTAAGGCAGTGGCTAACAAAACAGAGTTGAACATTCCAAAGAGTCAGTCCACTTTCAATTTGGAGAGTGAGATTGCAAAAATTAAAATCTCTGTCCCACTCTCTGAGCTGGCCACTCAGGATGTATATAAAGGCCAAATTTTGAAAGCATTAAATTTAGGTGAGAATAGTGACACTGTAAATCTGAGTGATGATCAACCCGCCCTTCTGTTTGGTCCAAAGATAGAAGGAAAGTTTCAGGAAGGGGTAGTGCCCCCTTTTTATATCAGTCTTAATGTTCATGATAAGATTCTCCACAATGCAATGCACGATTCTGGGGCATCACACAACCTGATGCCTAAAGTAGTGATGGAAAGATTAGGCCTAGAGATAACCCGTCCCTATAAATACCTATATTCATTTGACTCTAGTAGAGTAAAGTGTCTTGGCATGATCAAATATTTATGTGTGAGCCTTGCCCAGATTCCAGCAAAATGCATGGTTTGGATGTTGTTGTGGCAGATGTGCCACCTAAATATGGCATGTTATTATCAAGATCATGGGGAGCCAAGCTGCAAGGAACAATGCAGAGGGATGGGGCTTATGCCACAATCCCAATCTTTGGCCAACTTAGAAGACTGTACAGGGAAGCACAAATGAAATTCCTAGTTAGTAGCCCTGAAAAGCCTAAAAATTTCCCTCTATAATCTGTACATACAAACCTGGATTCCTTTATCTTCTACAATGATGAATCTTTGGGAGGACTAGAATCTAAAAATGTAGATACAAGAAAAGGTACACATGATGAAATAGAGCCAATGTATTTTAGCATAATGACTACCCTATACTCGGAGGAGAATGATGTAGAAAAATTTAAACAGTGCATTGAAACAAGAACGCAAAATGAACCAGAAACAGAATGCAATCAACCAACTAGTCACCTCTCCGACTTCCACACCCATAACGAAAAACTAAACAGCCCATAGCCTAGTACAGACCCTATAATGCAACATAATGGCGAACCCAGCTATAGGGAAAGAAATGATTAAAAAAACGAGAGTGAACCCCTGTGGGAGATGAGTTTCGATGGGTCCTGCACAAGAAGAACTGTCGAAGCTAGGGTTTGGCTACGTAACACAGAGAGCGACTACGCAGAAATCCATGCCTACAATCTACATTTCAAATGTACCAATAATATTGCAGAGTATGAGGCCCTTATCCTGGGTTTAAATCTGTTGAAAAAAATAGGAGCCCATAGGATAATCGTGCATGGAGACTCTGAGCTGATTATTAAACAGGTGAATGGTGAATATACAGCGAAGCATCCTAGGCTGCGAGCCTACATGAACAACACTATGGATTTACTGAAAATGTTTGTTGAATACGAATTAGTGTTTGTTCCTAGGAGTCAAAATGTCATTGCAAACGGATTAGCTTGCTTAGCTAGTTCATACCCTAAGACTCCAAGCGACCAATAGATCATCATTCAGACCAAATTCAGACCTGCAGTGCTGAACAATGAAAAATATTGGAAGGTTTTTGAAGGAGATAAATAGATTGAAGATTTCCTGGTAGGCAGAAATGAGTTTGAACTTTCTGATTCAGACTCTAAATCTAACAGTAGCTGCCTAAGTGAATATTACTTAGATGAGGAAGAAACACCCTGTAACATAGAAATAAACTCTTTAAATGAAGAAACTGGAAATTCAACCACGGAGTGTGAAAACGCAGAAAGTGAAGAAGTAGAGGTGTTGCAGGCCAAATATAAGAACATACCTCGAGGTCTGGCACCCTTAGAGGACCTTTTTTACTTTGATGATGTAGCAAAAAAGCCCATTATAGAACATGCAGACTCTGACGTGGAAGAATGCAACATAGGCACTGAAGATAAGCCCAAAATGATTAAACTGGCTAATTCTTTACCTGCGGACATGAAGAAAAAATGCATTGACCTTTTCAAGGAATTCATTAATGTGTTTGCCTGGAGTTATGAAGACTTAAAGGCCTATGACACAGACATCATTCAGCACAAAATACCCTTGAAAGAAAATCAGAAGCCCTTTAGACAAAAACTTCACAGAATCAATCCAAAAAAATTGCCTGCAGTTGAAAAGGAGATTAATAATATGTATGATGCGGGCATAATAGTTCCTCTGAGGTTCTTTGATTGGGTATCAAACTTAGTGGCTGTGAGAAAGAAAACAAGGGATATCATATTATGCATAGACTTTAGAAATCTTAATAGAGCCTCTCTCAAAGACAACTATCCTTTGGCAAGAATGGAACACATCCTTCAGAAGGTATCAGGCTCAAGAAGAATCTCCTTGTTAGATGGATTTTCAGGTTACAACCAAGTCTTAGTAATCCCAGAAGATCAACTCAATATAGCCTTTACCACTTGATGGGGTACCTTTATGTATGTAAAGATGCCTTTTGGATTGATGAACGCTGGTGCAACCTTCCAAAGAGTGATGGACATAGCTTTTTCAGATGAAATAGGACACTTCATTGTTATCTATCTGGATGACATAACAGTCTACTCTAAGACTGAGGAAGAACACCTAGAACACCTGAGAAAATTATTTGAAAAATGCAAAAGGTATGGTATGTCACTGAATCCTAAAAAGATTGTTTTTGGGCTACAAGAAGGAAAACTTCTTGGCCACATTATATCAGAAAAAGGAATCAGGATAGACCCACAAAGAGTTGAGGGAATACTACAAATCACACACCCGAGAAACATCAATGAATTACAGTCCTTCATTGGGAAGATTAACTTCCTTAGGAGGTTTATTCAAAATCTAGCTAAGCACCTTAGGAACATGACTAACATGCTGAAGAAAGGTGTAGGAGTTAAGTGGACTGTTGAAGCTAAGAAGTCTTTTGAATCAGTAAAACTTGCACTCGCCCAAGCTCTTTTTTGATTAGCTCTTATTTCTCAAAGGATTTCTTGATCTTTTCATTTTCCTCTGAGCATACAATAGCTACAGTTCTATTGCATAAAAATCTAGGGGGAATGGAACAGCCCATTTCTTTCTTCAGCAAAGCACTCAGGGATGCACCCTTGAAATACAAAATAATGGGAAAATAGGCCTATGCTCTGATTAAGGCCTTGAAATACTTCAGGGTGTACATACTGCATTCCCACACCATAGCCTATGTGCCAAGTATAGTGGTTAAAGACATTTTGTCCCAGGACCCGGATGGAAAAAGGGGTAAATGGATTGTTGTGATCCTAGAATACGACCTTGAAGTGAAACCCACCAAACTGATTAAAGGTCAAGGCCTAGCTCAATTAATGGTTGAATCAAATCTACAAGCCCTAGACATTAATATGGTAAACACCTTGGATGAGCAATAGGAATTTCCTGATCCCACTGTTGAGGAAAGGTTTCAGAGCTCTCCTTGGTATTCTGACATTTTGTATGTGCTTACACACCTCAATGCCCCTCCTGAACTATCAAAAACCAAGGCTAGATTCTTAAAGCTAAAAGCCAGGAGATATTTCATATTGAATAACTGCTTATACTAGAAGAACCCAAATGGCCTATTACTTAAATTTTTGCCTAAAAACGAGGCAGGGAGGATTAAACAAGAATTCCATGCAGGAGAGTGTGGAGGCCACCTGAACTGGAAGGTTACTGCAAACAAAATACTCAGAGCTGGCTACTATTGGCCTACACTCTTCAAGGATGTCCATAAGTTGATAATTGGCTATCACAGATGCCAGATTTTTGAAGGCAAGAGAAAACTCCTTCCCCTGCCTTTACAACCCATCACTGTTGAAGGTCCCTTTCTGCAATGGGGCCTAGATTTCATAGGTGAAATACACCCTGCTTCTTCTGCACAACACAAATGGATCCTAATAGCCACAGAATATTTCACTAAGTGGATAGAGGCCATACCTATTAGGAATGCCACAGATTCAATCATCATTAGTTTCCTAGAAGGTCACATCCTCTCTCGGTTTGGCTGCCCAAGGAAAATAATCACTGATAATGCTACTGCTTTCGGATCCAAGAAAATGGTTGATTTTTCTCACAGGTATCAAATAGCACTCTGTCATTCAACTGCCTATTACTCTCAAGGTAATGGATTAGCTGAATAATCAAACAAGAGCCTGGTGATCATCATCAAAAAGCTACTGGAAGAGAACAAAAAGTCATGGCATAACAAGCTAGTACATGCTTTGTGGGTTGATAGGCTTACAAAAAAGAAATCTATTGGCATGTCTCCTTATCAGCTTGTCTGTGGAATGGAAGCAGTGTTTCCTACCAGCCTTGGGGTACCAGTGATCAAGCTGGTCCAAGATATTCAAATAGAATAAGACAGTATTGTGAGAAGAATAAACCAAACAATTCATCTCCAGCAAATGAGGGAAGAGGTCTACAAGAGAGCAGTGAAAGTTCAGGAGAATATAAAGAAATTGTTTGACAAAAGGAACAAAGATACTGATTTCAAAATTGGGGATAAAGTTCTGAAGTGGGACTCAAGAAGGGAGGATAAAGGAAAGCACAGCAAGTTTGACAGTCTGTGGCAAGGTCCATACATCATCCAGGCCACTGTGGGTCCAAATGCCTTCTTCCTACAGGAATTAGATGGTACAGAGCTATTTGGGGGTCCTGTCAATGGCAGGATGCTCAAACACTATTTCTGCTAATTTTCAATTTCCAGTTTTCATCTCCATTGTACATACCATTGCAGTTTTTTATTTTTCAAGAAAAAGAGAAAATGTTTCAAAAACAGAGGAAAAAGACAGGTTCAGACATGCTTAAAACATGAACCTATGATGTGCAAAGGATTGGCTCTAATAAGCTCAAAACCTAAGCCAGAAAAAGTAAAACAACTGGTCCTAACATGCCCAAAATCTGGACCAGAAAAGAAGAAAGAAGAATCAGCTCTAACATGCCCAAAACCAGAGCTGAAATGAAGAAAAGAAGTGACTGTAACATGCTCAAAACTAGAGTAAAAAAAAAGAAAGTAGGATGCTTCAAGACTTCAGATTTCAAGCCTTCAAATTTTTGTTTCAGTTTTTTGCGAATTTTGTCCATGTGCAACTATCTTTATGCCTTGGACCCACAGCAAGTCAGACAATCTAATCCTGGCTTGATTGTTTTTCAATTTCTGTCTTAGAATGTAGAGAAGAAATATACTGGACAATTTAATCCCAGTAGATATTAGATTAGGTAGAGAAACATATGAGACCAAAAGTCTAATCTGGTCTCATGGAGTAATAAGGGTAGATCTAGAGTAGGTTTATTCTCCTGTTTGTGAAAAATGAATGATGTAAAAGGGTCTGCAAGTCCAAATGCACCCCTGAAGAAAAAATGCTAAGATTGTAGGAAGGGTAGGTAGTTCGTGGGGAACAGGGTTCTGCTGATGTAATGTCTTCACATTGTGGCAGATGATCTAAAGAAAGAAAGGGATGTGCCAAGCAGAAGGCATCTGGCCTACTCCAAAGATCTATTCTCTGAATTCTTGACTCCTTCAAGAAGAAGCCATCCCCATGTGGAGCCACTATTAGCCCCCTGTAAATTTTTGACAGGAAAAATAAGCGGCTAAATTGTTTTTGAGCCTTCAAGGAATGCATCTCCCCTGAAGACGCATCATCCTTGAAGGATCTTGTGCCCTTTGACTTTCATAAAATTCCCTCTGCTGACTCCCTTTATAAGGTTTCATTAGTTACATAAACTATGCTCCAAAAGGCCCTCATTTGTCCCTTACACCCCTGCAGAATAACCCATGTTAACCTTTCTTTTCCCTTGTTCCGTGCCCCTCTAATTCTTTAAAATCCTCTCTGAAAATCCCTTTGCACCTAGCACACTCCCTTTTTTAATGCCTAAATCCCCCTCATTCCCCTATCGTTGCCCTTGGCTAGCCTTAAATGCTTCAAAAACGAGCTGAAACCATATTTTCTGCATAGTCTAGGCCTAGCCCCTTTTGGCCTAGCCCCCGCACCTTCCCACCATGCAACCTCGACGCCAGAACCAAGCGCTAACCCTAAAGGTGCTAGTCTCCAATGTATATCGACCGCATTTTTAACCGTCGATCTGTTAGATTGGACGGCGATCGCCGCCCCCGCAGCGTCCGCTGTCCAACCTTTTCACTGCCCGATCGCATCATCCACCGTTCATTTAAACCCCGATCCGATGGTCCATGTCATCCTTTTCCCGGTGGTCCCCGCCTGCGCACTATTCCGAAACCACCCAGTTTCCATCGCACCACCTTCCGGGAGCTAGTAGTTTTCTCCAATTCGCAGCGATTTCATACATCGTCTGCCGTTTGTCCCCGCGTACGGCTTTGAAAATGACCTCCATCGCACGTTATTGTTTGTCTAAAGACACAGAGCGATATTGCTGTGCACTGTCCGATCTGTCATCGCCCATCCAACGACCAGTGCTTAGTAAAGTTGCACAAGTTTTAGCTCAGGTCAAATGGACCCATGGCCCACTGTCCATCACCTGACGTGTTTTCCACCGCCGATCTCGGTCGAGATCGGACGGCTCTGATTCATATGCATGTCCTCGTATCACCACGTCACTCTTTCCACGTGTTCCATTGTATTTTCACCTCTGTCATATATTTTTGTTCCAAGGTCGATTTTATGTAGGTTTTATTTAAATTCCTACTACACTCTACCCACGTCCGCTCGACTCTGTTCCACTGTCATACTACATTATCCACCACAGTCCCGTGCTACTCTGCCATCTCATCTGTCTGCACAGTCATTATCATCCCCCTTCATTGTGTCGACCACCTCCATGCTTTGTTTTTCTTATTCAGTTTTATATTTTGCAGGTTTACAAAGAAGCAGGAACCGCCATGGTTTATATGTACTATCGTGTTGACGCGTTGTCCAGAGGAAGTTAAATTCAGAGCTGGTGTTACAGGAAATGTCTGGAAGGGTGGAAGCCACATCAAAAATTAGCAAAGGACAGTTCAAACTCAGGGAACCTCTCTAGGGCCATTAAGTACACAAGATTTCGCAGTCAGAGATATAAATGGAGCAGCAGAGAGCTTAAGGCACACAAATGAAGATATATAAGCCTTAGGTTCAAAGATTTAGAGGCAAAGTACCAGATTGAAGACCCAGGGATCACGCAGAAGGTACAACACGCAGAAATCAATGCATATCAAGGTTTCTACAGCAGCAGAAGGTTTTTCCTCCATAAAGGATGAAGCGCCCATGCAGTTTTTATTCTACACTGTGCCCATGAAGAAATTTCCACCCTGAAAATAGTCCGAAGCTACCAGAGCATTTGTTTCATAAGTATGGAAGACTTCTTAACCATTCATTTATCTTTTGTTTATTCACCAATAGTAATACATAGCGCTGTAGCCAAAGCACATCAGAGACATACCTGGAGTAAATGGGAATCTGAAGAAGATCTATTTTCCGTCCAGGGAATACCAGTGATAAATGCACATAATTTAAATCTAATGGGTTTCGGCCCTCTTCTTTCTTTTCTGAGTGTTAATGCTGCATTTAGTTTCTCACCTACCTTCTCTGCTCCATTGGAGCTATAAATTCATGAGGAAACTCATTGTGAAAGGTTGTTGATTAGTTATCAGAGAATTGCAAGTAGTTTATTTTGAGACACAGTCTCTGTGTAAAGTGTAAGATAGGCTGAGGAATATGATTTCAGATTGAATATTCAACTATTGGCAATGTTGTACTTGACTGGTATTGTTGTTTAATATAACAAGCACATTTCTTTGGATCCTGATCTAAAGCAGCGGTGATGTTTTCCTATCTTTGTATTTAATTCATTTCATTTCGTTTCTACTGGCTTGCATCAGAATATTGGCATAGGATTTACCCTTGTTAGGTACCCTATGTTTCTGCTCTCCTTGCCATTAATGTTTTTCTTCTGAATGTGTTATCTAAGAATTGATTTCAGATAATTTAACCAGTGTAGTGGATGTTATTTCCTGCTCTCTGATGTATGAATTAAATGTATCTGTTCTTAGCTGCTTCTTGTTAAGGATTTAGTTGGAAGATTTGGGAACACTGGGGATTAGAGTTAGCCCTGTCCACTAGGATCCTTGTGCAACCATCTGGTCTTTAACTTTGTGCTCTAAATCTCTGTTATCTCCTCCTCTCCTACCTTTCCATATCAGACAATCATCTTTAAGATCCAATGTTTTAGATGACTAGCCCAATTGAAAGCTTGCACATTGGATAGTAAGTAAATCTTTTCCTGACTCCATTTCCCAATGGTTTCGAAATATTTCCTGGAACATTTCACCTCTGCCTTATCCCTCCTTGCTCATCCTGGTCTTACATCGAATCCTCCTTTCTTGATAACCAGCAACCAAACAAACAAATCAAACAAACAAACCCTGAGCCTTATAACTAGCCTAACATCTTAATACTGAGCTTCAAAGTCAAATAACTTTGACATATCATAGAGAGATCCCTCTCTGGGCTAGATCCTGAGGTCTGAAAGTGGTTTGATGTTGTCTCATCTTTTGGTCTTGCCAATCTGGCCAAAACATGGGAACCCCAACAGAGGGGAGTAGGTGATTTTCATCTACAATAAGAGTTGCTTGAGGGAAAGCAAAATTTTTCTCGAGGAGACTGTAATATTCCCAATCTTTGCATTTAATGGGAATATTGCATTTTTAATTTCAATTTTCTTAACTCATGAATAAAAGTGTAAAGGAGGAACTATAAAACTCCTAATTAGAAAAATAAATCAATGCCCAATATGAATATGGATGAATTTGGGCTATTTCAATAAAATACACTTAGGTGTCAAAAGGAATGAAGAAGGTTGACTAGGTCAACATGACCAAATCACAACAATGTCTAGATGCATTGAACCTCCTCATTGATCAACATAGTGTTAGATGGAGACCCTTCATGTGAAAAGAGTTAACTAATTAGAGGTAGTTTAGGGTTTTCAAAGCTCTAATGTTATAAAATGAAGAGGAAGGCCACAAGGAAAGGTTGTTGAAGATAATTCGATTTTTGTGATTGCTTGGGCAGCTCAAAATCTCTCGCTGTTTAGCTAGAGAGAGGAATTTCCTGCTTAGGAATTCCTCCTCCTTCATTAAGGAGCTCTTGAAGGAGTATGTTCTGAAATGCCTCACATCTAGGCTTGAGGCCAAGCATCCTCCATCAAGACAACATTATTTCTACAGCAGAATAATACTGTGTTGCTGGGTGTTGCAGTGAGGGGTTTTCAACACCACTTCCAAATCTATTTTTGCAAAAAAGGGGGCATTTCTTTCTCTGGAAGATTAGTGAGGAAGAATTGAGCTTCAGTTCCAGATCTTGGCATCAGGCCAAAGGAACTTCCAACATGACCTACGTAGTATACTTCAGAAACTGCGTTATTTTCTAGTGCATTGCTGCAGCAAGGTTTCTACCCTATTTTGGTGCTCATTTCCTTGAGGAAGGGCCATCCCTTCTTTTAGAAAGTATGTACTTCAACATCTTCTGTAATTTTGTATATTTCATCTCATCTATTCATATTTTCAGTGATTCTTCATTTTTCAGATCCATATTCTATAGATCTGATACTTGTATGTGTTCTTTCATGAAATCTCCTTGTCGGGTGATCTATTTGATCTATAAAAGGAGCTGAATCTCCATTTTTCTTCATGCTCAGTTATAATAAACTTAAGATCTTATTTTTTAGACATATATTGTCTAATTTCTTCAGAAATTACGCTCTGCATGCTTCAACCATTTTCTGCATACTCAAAGTCATGGGAAATCAGCATTTTTAAGCATATCTAGGGATGGAGGAACTGTTTAACATAGCTAGAATGCTTTGTTTGAGCTGAAATTTGGAACATAGGTCCCTCACAACCTAATATAAAATAAAATTCCCCCAGTTCCCTTAATTTTTCGTATATTTCTGAATACGTCTATTTTAGGATCAAAATCATTGCCTTTCCCCACTTTTTGGATCCTAAATTCAGATATGAGTTGCTGCTATACTTGAAATCAGTTCCTGAGTGTCTATCAGCAAATTTTGTGCACTGATATCTCTCCACACTTTCAATAGAGAATTTAACTTTGCTGTAGCCCCTCATTGGGCCTTCTCTTGAAGATAACTAGGTGTGGGAAATCTGTTTAACCCACCTAGTCTTATTTGTTTCAGCTCGAATCTTGGATTTAGTTTTTTTATTTTCTGATATAAAGTATCCAAGAGTTATTTTCCTGTTCTAAAGAATATTTTTCTGAAAATGCGTTTTTAAGTGCATGATTCATGAGTTGTTCCTAAATAGGAATATTACACCAAGATAATCCAGAAAATATATAATTTGAATAATTCACATTTGTAGGCATAGGTATAGAGTAGTAGATGTAGAGGGAGGGAATATTTTGGAACCTTATGTATAGCAAAGAGTTAAACCATTTTAAATAACTGTTGTCTATAACATTCTGCTATATTTCAGAAATATACAATCTAATTTATAAAAGTAGGTATCAATAGTAAATGGGTGGGTGTATTTTGTTTGGTTAAGTAGCTGCTACATAAATATCTGTCACTGACATGTAATATCTTTGAATGATATTGTGAATTACAAAATTTGATTTTCAAAGAACTGGTAAGACTTCTTGTTGTAACTGTAGGTTGAATCCCTGATAGAATGATTATATTTTATTCTTAGTTACTGGAGGATATCTATGGGTCTGGTAATTCAGAATAAAAATTTCTATACGAAATTGTCCGCAAAGAAGTCGCAGAAGAAACGACAAAGAATCCATTGAGGTGCACTAGAGCCATACTCTAGCTCACAAGATGCAAGATTAGTAAATTTTAGTAATGTGTATTTGTTTGAATAAATTTAAGAGAAATTATGAAGTTTGATTGAACTGAATAAATTTAAGAGAAATTATAGAGATTAATTGATCTGAATTCTTGCTGTATTTGGGGAATTTTTATGGGATTGAAAGGGCCATGGATTTTACCGTCGTACTGTTTCGCGATTTTTTGGAGCAGCCAAAGTGGAGTGTCGTTGAACATGCATACAATATCACATTAAATCGATGGCATGGTTGGATTTCTGCGACAACCTACAAAGTGAGCCACCACTTTTCTTTTCTTTTCCATTTTCTTTTCAAGATTTTCTCCAGTTTTAAGAGATTCATCTGCTGTATAATTATCTAAAGAGATGTGTATGGCAGGTGGGTTTGAAATTGGTCCCTGAAAGAGAGAAGTTCATTGGGTTGTTAGGAGACATGAAAGGGGATGTTGAGAAATTCATGTCAACTTTGCCTCCTGTTCTCCAGGAAATTCACAAGTTTATGGTAATTTTAGGATTTCAGGTATGTTCGTAATAATTTTTACTATGAACAAATTAACTTAATCTGTAATATTCTTTCTATTATTCAGAATAAAGAGAAAAAATAAGCTAACATACTATTTTTTATTTGTCATACAACTATGTTTGCGTTTGAATTGGATAAAATCGTCATAAAATCTCTCAAGGTGCTTTCAAGGATAAAAGCGCTTATGATACAAATTTGGGTTTGAGTTATTTATCTTTTATCTTCACTTATGTAGGTTTCAGAATATTTCCAAAATGGATAGTGGAGATAAAAGATATCTTACTGACACTGTATATTTCAAAAATGGAAAAAGTGTACAGATAATATTTGGAGATGTAAATTGTGTACAAATCTTTGTTACTCTATAAACAATAAAGCTAATTTTTTTTTGAGAAAATTGTTTATTTATTATATGTTCTTGAACTTATGTGGATAGTAGATTATAATATTATTTTAAAATTTGATGTCTAGGAGATAGATCAAATAATTGACCCCTCTCTCCCATCAAATTCCATGATATTCTTGCCATATACATAAAATACCCTGTCAAATGTAATTCTTTGAGGCAATATTTCATTGGCTCAGAGGAGACTTAAATTAACGCGACGTACAATTATGAGATAAAGCTATAAATGGTAATTTTTTATTTTAAAGATACTCGAGTAAGCTACCTAAGTCTTAGCGAATGAAATGAGTTTTGATTAGTGTTAAACTTTTGGGACGTAAATAAATGCATTATGTAAAGTAAATTTTATTTTTTTGTATATGATAATTTATAAGGAAAGGTGAAATGAGTTTTGATCAGCGTTAAACTTTTGGGGCGTAAATAAATGCATTATGTAAAGTAAATTTGATTTTTTTTTGTAAATGATAATTTGTATGGAAAGTTAACAAGATATGATGTACTTGAGGTTAAGAATACTTGGTTGCAATTGATTGGAAGATTTGATGGATTTGATATAAAACTAATTTAATCTTTTTATTATTTTTATTAATTTGTTGTAATTTTTTTTATGCATTTTATTTACTAATGATTATTTTAAAGTTAATTTGTTTTATGCATTTTATTTATTAATGATTATTTTAAAGTTATTATATATGGATAAAAATTAGTAATTATTTTTCTCAATTACTTAAAATAAATTTATTATCAATATTATTATTTATTATTTATTATTTATTTTTGAGATTATTAATATTATTATTAAATATTTTTTTTTTATAAGAGAGGAATTGCAATATTTTTTTCCAATATGATTATTTACTTTTTATATTTTATTTTTGAGATTATTAATATTATTATTATTATTTTTTTATAAGAGAAGAATTGCAATTGAGTTTTCTCTACTATTATTATAATTTCTAGGTGAACAATGCCATCTGAACATGTATTTACAATTAAATTAAGAGGATTTGAATATGGAATTTGGTGGTACATAATTGAACCTAAAATTATTAATATTATTATTATTACTTTAATGATTTTTTTAAAACAAATATAAAATATTAATTGTACTATTTATAAATATTTTTTTAATTAAAATAAATAATAATTTTTTTTTAAATAAAATAGATTTTTAATAAACTTATTTTAATTATATTTAATATATCAAAATTATTTTTAATTATGTTTATCTTTACATTTTTATCTAAAAATATATTATTTTATTTTTTGTTTGTAACAATTGTCCACAATGACCACAATGGTTTTTCTTGTATCACTTAATTTTTTTAGAGGTTCTAAAGAAATAGGTTTATGGTTAGAAATCTATAGGTATTTAGTAAGAGTAAAAAATTATTTCTTTATGGATTTCAAGAGATTATTTCAAATAGTGTGATTTTCCTTAAATAATTGTGATGTCTCACTTTGTATTCCTCAATAATAATTATTAATGATTGTCCTTATTGTGAGTTTTTTTTATTGTTGTTTTCCTAATTACAGTGAGCCTTTAATACTAATGTTGATAAAAAAAAAATATGTATCCATTTTTTAAATACAAGTCAGCAAACTTGTACAAAGTTTAATTTACAAGTTTATTAATACTAATATTAATAATTTTAGTTTTTTTAGGTTCACTTTAAATAGTTTGTGGCATTGTTTGGTTTCTAACTTTGTAAATTGGGATCACCGTGTTCTCTAACACCTCTAAAAGTTGAAAAAAAACTAACAATATATTGTTTCTATATCTATAACTCTTGAGATGTAAAGAGATGATTTGAGAATGCAGTTAACATAGAAAAAGTGGACGTTTTCTTAAGGGAAGTGATGATGAGGTGCATATTTTAAATTTTCAATGGAGATTTGAGATAAGGAGGCATTGATGAAAGCAATATTAAGGACTTCATAATTGCAATGTCGAATAGCATGGGAAAGGGGAAAGCTTTATTCTTTATAAAAAATGACATAATTTGTTTTTTTGGTTTTTTAGGTCATTAGCTATGTTTTTTCATTTACTATTAAATAATGGTGAAAATATAAAACCTAGGTAAACTATTTTTAAATTTTGCCCACCCATAATTGTAAAAAATAAGGGTGTCTTTGCTTATGAGTGGAAATATGTTCCACTTACCTTTAAAGTGACAAAAAAAATTGTTGGTAGTGTAAAACATTAGGTGAATACCATAATAGAGAGTTCATACAAAATCTCCATGCATTTGCTAAATGTTTTTCATATCACAACTCTAATAAAAAACACTCTTTGATTTGTGGTAAGGATTTTTCAAAAGTATCTAATGTGGGTTAAGAAAATGGGTTGTGGGATTTTTTTGGTTGAATACTAAAAATATTTAATTTTTTTTTTGGGGTCATGGTCTATGTTTTTTGGTTTACTATTAAATAATGAGGAAAATATAAAACCTAGGTAAATGATTTCCAAACGATGCCCATCATTGTTTCCTATCCATAATTGTAAAAAATAAGGGTGTCTTTGCTTATGAGTAGAAATATGTTCAGCTTACATTTGAAGTGTGTTAGCCCCCCTATGAAATTCTTGACAAGCAAGCTGGGGGGATAGATTGTTTTGGAGCCTTCAAGGAATGCCTTTCCCCTGAAAACCCATCATCCTTGAAGTCTCTAAGCGTTGTGCCCAAAGTAAATTCCCTCTGCTAATTCATCTCTCAAAGAGGCCTACGTTACACCTCATATCCCTACAAATTAACCCTCTAAACCTTTGTTTGTTCCTATGTCAAAGTCTCGTGCTTCCCTTTTTTTCCACCATCGATCTCTAAGAATCCCCAAAACCCCCTTTGAAATCTGCCCATGTCCCTTGTTTAGTCTAATTCACTCCATTTCTCTCTATCATTACCATTATAAGGCTTTAAAATACATTTTAAAGGGTTAAATACCTACTTAAAACCTTGTATTGGGCCCCAGCCCCCTTGTGTCTTCTGTACGACCCCAAAACCGCCGGCTCTTCGCGCCTTAATTTTCGACCACGGATGCCGAGCGAAATCGCTGACAACTGTCAGATCTTGAGCACCTCATCCAACAGTCGTCATTCGTCTGAGCTGTGCATTGCTTAACCCATGTTATGACCCACCATCCGTCATCCTTCGCCTTTGATCCCGCCACGATCGACAGTCCCGATTTGTTTGCCTGCCGTTGACTTTTCCACCATCGCCTGTTTCCGCCACTTCATCTCCATGTGCACCCTCCGTACGGTCTCCCATTCCATTGCATATATTGGTTCCTTTTCGCGTTTTTTAACGTTTTCCACGTATATGTGCTCTACAGACCGCCTCCATCCACCAGAGCGTTCCTCCATTCTTTCTATGATTTTCTCCTATGTATCGTCATCTACACGACCTTTCTCCGCCTCCACATCATCCGCCACCCCATTCATGATTTCCTTAACTTGCTTATGTGTTTTGCAGGGTTATTAAGAGGAAATGGCCGCCATGATGCACATCTCTGCTCCAAGGACAGAGATATCAAAGAAGATCATTTATAGGGGCAGAATTGATGAGAAATGACCCGAGAAGGTGAGGACAGGATGTTCATTTAAAGGAACAGGGTTAAACTCTGTGGAAAACCTACCGGCGCCATTAAAGCTCGAAATGTATGGACAGAGGTAGAGATGAAGCAGCATAATGCTTTAGTACAAAGCAAAGAGATTAAGGCATGCCAAAGGGAACCTTGAGCCTTAAATCTACAGTTTAAAAAGGCAAAACACCAGTTGAAGACCCCGAGGATCGATCAAGCGGTCCTAAGTGTAGGTAAAAGGTAATATCAGGGTTTATTCATCAGCAGAATTTTTTTCTTCATCAAGTACAGGACGCCCATACATCTTTTATTATGCACAATGTCCCTGGAGGAATTTCCACCCTGACAATAGTTCAAAACCACCAGAGCATTTATATGGCAGAATTCTCAGTAGTTTATTTTATTTTTTGTTTTGTCAAATCACCAGGAGTACCACAGCCGAAACACGTCAGAGTCATATCCAAGAGAAGATCACTTTTTCATCAAGGGGTGACAGAGATTAAATGCTCAGCGTTAAAACAAAATGGGCTTCGGCCCTCCTTCGTTTCAAGAGTCTAGTATAGCATTCAGTTTTTCATCTACCCCTTCTGCTCCTTTTCAGCTATAAAAACTCACAGAGAAATATTGTAAAGGTTGTTGATGAGATATCAGAGAAATGAAAGAATTTTCCTCTTGAGACAAGTTATATGTGTAATATTGTAAGATAGGCTGAGATTTTATGTATTCAAACTAAATGTTCAAGCTGTGGGCAATGATGTACCTGATTGGTGTTGTTTTTAATATGACAAGCACATTTCTTTGGATCCTGATCTAAAGAAGCTGGTGATGTTTTCCTATCCCTGTGTCTGTTTTCATTTCATTCCATTTCTACTGGCTCACATCAGAAGTTTGGCATAAGATTTACCCTCGATAGGTACCTTATGTTGCTGCTCTCCCAGCCTTTTATGTTTTCTGCTTATATGTCTATCTAAATATTGGTTTCAATTGATTTAACCAGTGTATTGGATGTTATTGCCTACTCTCTGATGTATGAATTAATGAAATCTATGTTTAGATGTTCTTGTTAGGATTTAGTTGGATGTGTTGAGAACACTGGGAGGTCTATAACCCTGTATCTGCCTCACTAGGATATTTCCATTTCAATTAAGCCTTTCCAAGATCCCTTGTATTGCCTCTGATTTTTTCCAAGCAGGTCTGGAGTTAAATGACCTCTGACCTGATCTATAGACATGATTGGATGGTTCTCCTTCATTCATTTTCAGTTCTTAATGTTCCGTTTCACCAATCATCCTTTAAGACCCAAATGCTCTAGATGACTAGCCGAACTGAAAGCTTGGACATTGATTACAAGTAGATCATTTCTTGACTCCATTGCCCAATGGCCTTTATGTTCTCTAAGTTATCTACCTTTGCCTAAATTTCTTCTTGGCTCATCCTTGTCTTATATTGGACCCTTCTTTCCTGATTCCCAACAACTAAACAAAAACAACCAAACAAACAACCCTGAGCCTATAACTAGCCTAAAATCTAAACCTTGAGCCTTAAAAGACATATACCTTTGGAAAACATAGAGAGATCCCTCTCTGGACCTAGGAGGGCTAGATCCCAAGGTCTGAAAGTGGTTCTATGTTGTCTCATCTTTTGGTCTTGTCAACTTGGCCAAAACATGGGAACCCCAACAAAGTGACAAATTATTTTGTTGATAGTGTAAATAATTAGGTGAATACCATATTAGAGAGGTCATACAAAAGCTCCATGCATCTATGGGTCCATTAGGTGATGTAGAATTATAAAAGTTTCCATTGCTTGTAATATAAGAACCATCCTTTGAATATTTGTCACATCTTATATTGAAGGTGACAAGAAGATATCATTTTGCATTGCTAAGAAAAGTATGCATATGACACCATAACCTATTTAATATGTATATATAAACTATGAGACCTTCATCATCTCAATACTTCGAATATTTTTTAATTGTGTATTACCAACTTAACACAAACACACTAAACAACCTAAATCTAATGCAACAATTATTATTTCAAACCAAAGTACAAATTTTCCAATTCAACAATTCCAATATCAATATTAGTTCAGATCCGTGACATGCAATGGGTTGTGTTAGGGGCTTAAAGATCCTGAAATGTTTTTAAAGTCTATGGATCAGATGCTTAAATAGTTTTAAAGTCAATGGATCAGTAGCTTAACGATTCCCCAAGAGAAAATGAATCATATCAAGGACATGTTCCGCATCACCTCCCATCCTTTTCCCGCATTGCCTCCCATCCTTTTTCCAATCCCATTTCATAGAATATTTCCTCCCATTCTTTTTCTAATCTCATTTCTTGGAATTTTTCCACACCAAAGTCGAAGGACATGCAATATATCATGGCCCAGCAATGAATTGAACTCATTTGAATTGTAGCTAAGCATTTCATGGTTTAAGGTAGTTCATGGCTTTAAGAGAAGACTTCATGTTTTTAGGCACCTACCTATAGATAAGGGTTGAATAACCCTAGCCAAGTCATAGGCTCATAGCCCCAACGTGAATGATATAGATTCAAATGAATTCAATAAAAGAGACTAAGGATGATGGGATTTGGTCATGGGATAGAAGAAATGGAGATGGGACTCAAACGAAGGTGTAGGTTAATAGGATTATGAATAAGCCTCGCTAATAGATGTAGATTGATGAGACATACAACACACGAGACAAAGTGGATACTCAAAGCCAAAAATAATTGCAATTGGCCTACAAGAATTAAAGCAAAGATAAAATAACTCATAACCTAAATCTAGAAGAGAAATAGTTATTAAGGAAATTTTGTGAGTAGTAATGAAACATACAAACAAGGATTGCATAAACACTCTCAATTGTTGATCTAGCCATTAATTATATTCCCAAACTAAGATGGAGTACAATTGTACACATGTGACTTGTAGCTTAGCATTTTATGGTTTGAGGTAGTTTGTGGCATGAGGAGAAAACTTTGTTTTTTGAGGAGCTAATCTATAGCTAACGATAGACCCACATGGAAACGAAACATACCATACATATTTACTAAGCATTAGCATTCATTGATGTTGTTAACAAAGTATCATCATTGCCTTTTTATCCTTAAGCCAACAATCTATTGCTACATCTCCTCAAACTAATGGAATGTACAAAAAAATAGGTGGAAACTTGGTGGAGGCCACTCAATTTTTGAAATTAATAATACATTGTCTTGATTTACAACAATTAGAGATAAATTTCTAAATGAGATAGTCATCAATAATAGGGAATACAAATGAAAATAAGAATACAACATGTATTTTCAATGCCACCATATCAAACATAGGCAAAAAAATAAATTAAATTCCCTTCATCAAACGACATAGAATGCCCATTATAGAAAATCAATATTTCTACACAATGGCTTTAATTCTTCATTGGTAAAATAAGTGGTAAATTATATCTCAGTCGACTTTCATCATCTTAATATTTCAATTATTATTTTAACTATATATTACAAAATTAACACAAAAACACTAGTCAACCTAAATGTAAAACAACAATTATTATTTCAAATCAAAATACAACTTTTGCAATTCAACAATTGCAATTTAACAATCTTATTGTGCCTTTGCACTTTTTGGAGCAATTGTTAGTTATGCCCTATGTCTATGCCCTATGTCATCAATATTGTTGTCGCACTATGCTTGGTTCCTAAAAAACAACAAACGACCTGGCCAGTGCTTTTTATTGCCACAGTGAAAACATATCATAAATGCATTGTTGAAAAAGGATTCCTGGAAACAAATCGTAAATGGATTCTAGAAAAATAATTGTGTGCAACATTAATGCATCGATTGCACTCACATTGTTCCGTTTCTTCCTTTTCTTCCACCAAATGCTCGCTGGAAGCTCAGAAAAAAATCGGCATTGTTGAAAAAATAGGTTTTCTGCTTGAAAAAAGAGCGATTCTCAATATTTTATCTCTGCAAGTGTAGATATATCATCACCATCTTCCAAATTCCATGTACAAGATTAGCGGTGCAAATGGGTTTCCTCAATGTATTTCCTTAATATTGATGGTGAAAATTTTCACGTGTCCCTTCTAAGCATGGAAGGTAGTCATCGTGGATGTGCCAGTGGGCCTTGTACTGAGGATTGAGAGCGTTGTAAACTGAGAGTAGCTAAATCAGTGGAAATTGCTGGACGTGGAAGTGGAGGTTGTGGGAGTTCAATGGATGTTAGTCAAGGAAAAACGTGAGCTGTGGCTGAAACATTATAACGTTACTTTTAATGAAACAGCTTGCATTTTCGAACATTGACAACAACGTTCATTATCCTTAGGAATATTCATGTATTTCATTATCGGGAAGCGTCGACATTATACCAAACATCACACTTCAGAGTTATTGTAACAACTCGGTCCAATGTTTTCCTTTTCTTTGGCTGGCTCTCACTTTGGTGGATGGTAGTAGATCAATATTTCACTATCTCGAAAATGGAACTTACGGATATGGATATGCAATTCTCTCTGGAACCATGCCACACATTTTTTGGTTGAGACACCCATAAGCAAGATCTAGATGGTCTGAACACATTTTTATAAAAATGGTTCAGCATGATAACAACACTGTCCAAGTAACAAATTGTGTGTAACCCATTTACGTGGGAGAGGAATATTCTTGTGTGTGCATGCTTGTGTTTTTCATGGTGATTTCTCATGATTGTTATTATTTTTCTTTATTGATTTTTATATGTGTTGATGAGCTAATTTTTTGAATGTGAATGGATAATATAAATTTAGGAGAAAGTTTAAATTTGTGAAATTTTGTATAAAGTCCATAACTACTAATTACACCCTCCCTCCCCCCTTTTAGTAGTGAATATATTTCCAATAATTGGTATTAGAGTTAATGCTCTTTAGTGAAGCTTGTCTGATTGGAGATTAGATCATGGATGATGGCTATAAGCAAGAAGAGGATGTATTAAAAGATAAAGGGTTTGAAGAAAGATGAAAATCATTCCATTGCAGAAGAAGCTTCAAATTCTGAATTAGATGTGTCATTGGGTAATATTTTCAAGGATAAATTATAATTCTGATGATTCTTTTGAGGTTGAGGATGAGAAGGATATTGTTGTCATTAAAGATGAATAAATAATTATAGTGATCAAGGAATTAACTGCTCAAGTAGATAATATAATTGCTACATGTAGAGATCACAAGAAATTGTTTCAGGTATGTGATGAGAAGGAGAAAAAATATCAAGAAGGAGCTTACTACCTTGAGAAACTAACTATTCGATTCATAAGTAAATTAAGAAATAATGTGCAACAAGAAAAAGGAAAAGAAAGTCTATGTTGAGGCACTTCAAAATGTTGTAGAAAATTTGAGAAGGAAACTTGAAGAAAAGGACCAAAAGCTTGGCAAGGTTAAGAGAAACATAACAGAGAACAAATCTAACTATAACCTTCAAATAGAAGATGCAAGTTCAGATGTAGGAAATATTAAGAGAATATATTCAAATAAACCTACAATGAAGATTGTGAGCAACCATGATAATTTTCGAGAGAAGAGGCAACAAATTCATCACCAACAGTAAAGAAGAGACTCGAAAGGAGTTTATATGCCAATAAAATCATTCACTCCTAAAGTTGATAGTAGAAATATTCAAAGAAGAAATCATAATTCATTTGCTCCCTTAATGAATGAGATTGAGTGCTTTCATTGTCATCAGTTTGGACATAAAGAAAATTTTTGTAGGAAAACATTGGACACATCCATGCAACATTTTGGACAACAAATAATGTGATATTCATTCACGTATACAAGTTTGTTTAATGGTATATTTTATGCATGTAACTTGTTTTGGCATAAATCCATTGATTGTAGATCTAGAATGAGAAGATGGAAATATAACATGAGCAACAAAAGTTCAGATTCTTTGGATTTTTATCTTAGTCATGTAGAATGTTTTATATGCCACAACTTTGGACACATGGCTAAGGATTGATTTATGCCTATATCCATGCAACCATTAGTACAAAAGTAGCAACCAAAAATACATGCAAAACAAATAAATCAACCAAGAGCTTTGTGGAAGAAAAAGAATAACAATTTAGAGTAGAAGAGATCAACACATATTTTAGTCTGATCTTGCATGATAGATATTTTAGACTAAAAAATATATGTGAATCCTTTATAAGCTCGGGGGGTGTATGGAATGTTTTTTGTTAGCATAAAATTAGTTTTTGTTAATGCTTATCTCTTTGATTATGTTTTCTTGATGATGGATTGTATCAACCGATGGTGTCTTTTCTAAGTTGTGATCACTAGGAGAAATGACACATGTTTAGGGGGGTCACTTTATACGCTTCCAATATTTCAATGGCATTATGGATCCTTGGTGGAGTTGGCTATGCCTATCATGCTATGTTCTCATCTATTGCAGATGTTTATGTTTGATCATATATGGTTTGACATGTAGTTGACATGTATTATGCAGCTTGGTTTGATGATTTTATGCATGTGGAGGTGCCATGGAGATTAATATTATGATGGTGCATAATGCTCATATTTATGTTGGATGTTTTTAATATTGATGTTGTTGCTACATATGATGATGCTTATGTTTTTTAGCATTGATTGCTAATGTGATGTTGATGTTGTCATCACATCATTATATGCGTATTTGCTGCTACTGGTTTTTCTTATCTTGTAGAGGTTAATGCTGCATATGATGAGTATTTTTTCTGATATGTACAATTATGGAGAACTAATATGTTGGGTTGATTGATGTGATATGTTTCTGCCATATGATGATGCTAATATATGCTTTTGTTGGGCCACTATGTATTGTTATGGATTGTTGTTTATTGTCATTGAAATATTGATTCAAGGTTTATTATTTTGGAGAGGTTGATACATGTCTCTCAAGTGATTTGTATTTACATTATATTTATTCCATAGAGAGGACACGTGGTTGATCATATGCCCTATGTAATTTCATTATGACATTATATTATACATGCATTGATAAGAGGATTTTTATGATTTCTATGTATAAGAGAGTCTCATTCTTGTATTTTTTATGCATAACATTGAGATCCATGCTTGACATATTTGTATAATTATTTATCAGAGTTGTTGTAGCTATGTATGGGTTGGTAGTAGTGTCAGTACAACCATGTATTTCATGTATAATTCATTTATACTATCCTACTTGTCATGGAAAGGATATCTAGAGTCATGTATGCATTGAGAGGGAGTCATATGAGTCATGGTTCAAACATATATGGGCTTATTGATGTAATTTTATAACCATGTATTATCATATGTGTAGCCATGTAATAAACTTATGAATCCATGTACTTTGTTGCATATTGGTCATAGTGTTTGGCTCATGTGGAGTATACTCTTGCATATGGAAAGGAGGCATTGAAATCTATGTACATCAGTTTACATTCTGTTAGCCTCCTATATCAATAGGTTTCATCTTTCATGATTGTCTTGATGAAAGTATGGAATATGTTCAAACCTTCTTACTTGAGCAAAGGTGTTCCATATTCTTAAAAACCAAAAAAATCAAAAAATTTAAAAAATGTAAAGAGGGTATACCCTAAAAGAAAGATCAAAGGGTAAAAAGAATAAAATGGTCAAAAAAGAGAAAGAAATGAACCCCAAGCAAAAAATAGACCAAGGAAAGTGTGCAAATTCAAATGCCACTACTTTTTACTCTGTTGTAATAAATCAATTGTGTGCAGCTTGTGAAAATTTTGCCACAATTCATGAATAAGTCAAACTGTTTAAACTTGGCTTAGTCATATTTCAATTTCATATTATAGATTAGAGAATAAATATCTAGCCAAACAGTTTAATCTTGGCAGATAAGTAGCTAGGTAGAGTGAATAAAAGGTGCTCAACAGTTTAATCTGAGCCCTTGGATGTAATAAAGGTAGAAATAGATAGATTCATCATGTAAAAAGAAAAGATTGATCAGGGTTTGCAAGTCTAAATGCACCCTAATAAAGAAGACAAAATGGTAGTGTTAAGTAGATAGGGTAGGTAGATGGTGCTGCAAAGTGTTATCTGATGAATGGTGTTGCTACATGTTAGTTAATCATTTACTTTCATCAAAAGTACTGAAGCAGAAAATACACTGGAAAATCACAGCAAGCAAAGTCAAATTCATTAACCTCCCCATCATTTTTCCCCCTCAAGAGTTTTACTAATTTTCCCCAAAAGTACTAAGGTAATTGGAGATCAAAGGGGCTCAAGGCATTTCCTTGACTTCTGGAGGGACCGGACCCTCGGCCTAATGATCAAAAATACCTAAGCACTTGAAATAATCCATCATTGATTATCTTCCATCTTTAACTTTTTCCTAAGTAAAATCCTATTTTACTTAGGAAACTGATGCAATATTCCATAAAATTCCTCAAAACAACTTGGTATTCTAAGTTTAAGTGTTGAAGATAAAATGTTGCAATTTACTTCATAAGTTATCACTTTCTTAGATGTACAAAGATGTTTTGATTTTCCTTGTCCTTTTTCATATTAACATTTGATTTTACTATATTAAATCCCTAGTAAAATCCCCTTTCCTAAGTATATAACTCCCTTTTCTAATAAATATCCCCAAAAAACCCTTTATTATAATGTTTTACCAAAGTATATATTCCCACACGTTGAAAATAAACACCCCGCTTTATAAAGCCCTTTGGTTAAAACTATAGCCTTATACATTAATCCCGCCCTATGGTGAATTAGTTGTGTATTAATTAATTCATCGTATAATAAAATATATATAAAAAGCGTTAGACATGTAATATATGTGTTTAACACCAAAAACAAGAATAAAATGTGACGGAGTCCTGCGCCACCGTGGTCCGTCCACGTGGCATTCCTCTCAAGCCAACTCCGCCTCGACCCTTTACCTTTGCATATGGGATTAATTAGTTATTTGAACTAATTAATAACCTTTCGCTTACCAATCGAAATCCTCCCGGGGCGATTAAATAACAGTTAAACGAATGTAAATCCCGCCGGGCCCACTTTTCAATTCCCCGCATGTTTCCCTTTCCTTCAGCCGTCGGATCATCCCTCCATTGATCAACGGTCATGATCAATCCCGCTACCCATCCCGTGTAGGATTATTTGTAGCTTAGAATGGGTGGTTTCCAGCTAGTGGATCATCCAAGTGGCGACTCGAACTATCTGGACAAAACTCTTTCCGCGTCTTCCCAGCCTTAGATATGGCCAGTGCGGAAGCTTCAACTACATTACCTCTGCACGTGACCCCGCACCTCGTCCCCGTACGTCAATGACGTCATCACCTCGAAAAAAGACAAAAACCCTTTTTGACTTGTAAATAAGCCATTTTCGTGTTTTTTCAGTCATTTTTAGTTTCTGAAAGAGACAGAGCTCCCGCTGCAATTTCAAATTCCACTGCAAATACACCAATTTACTCCGAAATTCAGCTGCGCCCGTGATGAAGAACGTCCCCGCCATTGTTCATTACCTGTTAAAGAACCAGTTCCATCTAAAAACAGGTATTTATCATTTCGCGCCCCGACTGCAAGTCAAGCTTAGTTTCCTTTGTTTTTTCTCTGAAAAAATGGTTAAAAATCCTCTCTGAGTCCTCATTGAAGATTTAAAACCTGTGAATTTGCTTCCCAAACCTCCGAATTGTTCCAATTTCCTCTTTTATCAGACATCCCGCCCGGTCTGCAAGAAAAACTAAAACCTCCATTTTGAATCCACAAGAACAAAAATGGAGACCCCAACTGCTCTAAATATCACTCCTTTGAATGCTCCTCACCGAGATTTGGACTATTTACCTCTGATAGATGAAGATTTCCAAATAAAAGACCTACATTTTGATGAAAGTCCCCGTTTGAGCTTCTGTCGCTGCAGAGACGAACACTTAAAGGGGCAAGATCTTATAGGGTTGTGGGAATCCAATCTCCCAAGGTATTTTATTCCTACAATCCACGTTTTCCCTGAAATCATTCATTAGTGTCATGCAAATTATGATCCCGCACAAAGAGCTGTATTAGATCCTGATCAAAGTGTTTTGTTCCCTATCACACCTCAGGCTATCAATGCTATGTTACAATTTGAGCCAGAACAAGAATTAGCACCTCTATCCATGGAAGGGTTGATTGAGAAAACCAGACTGTTAACTCCAGAGAAATTGAAAGCAATGTGTCAGTATTTCATGTTACCTGAGCATCAGCCAAAAGGGACTCCCCCCTATGGTTTTTATTTTTTCAATCAATTGGGAAGGCTTATTGTGAATGTAATATCCTTTGTCTTAGGATTCAATACCAGTGAGTATGTAGATGAGATAACTCTGGCTTTGCTATCTATCTTTACCCCTGGGCAGCCTCCTGAGATTAAGTATGATTATGCTTCCTTCATTGCCAACAAAATCCATGATCAATTTTTAAGGCTGGATGATGAAAAGGTTTTCAAATACTCCTCAGTTATCTATCATCTCATAATTTTCTATCACTCGGACAGATTCCCTTTCCCTGTTCAGAAACTTGATGCTAAAGGTAATCCCAGGTCTGTTATTTTTTGGTCCCCCATCATTCATTTGTCCTCTGATTCTCCCTACTCTTATTGAGAATTCATTGATCAGTTTGTACATCCTGCTACAACCTTGTTAACAGGAGTTTCTCCCCCCAGGCTTAGTACTGAGATTAGAAAGACCCTGCAATTGTCAAAGAGTTATAAAGTTGGGGATTGGTACTTATACCAAAACCATACAGTCATCAGGATTTATGGATGTGAATTACATCCATTCAAGTTACCCAGAGATGTACCAATGAGAATTTTTGCTTTGGAATACTTTAGACAGATGAATAACTCAGATGTAATCCATTTCTGCAATGTAAAGAAGAAAGCACAGTTAAGGATCAAAAGCCAGTTAGGTCCTTTCATTTGCAATTCTAGAGAAGGTGAGAGAGATGCAGAACTTATATTAGAGAAAAAATTCCAGACATCTTTCCGTTGGGTCCCTTATGACCCCTTTGGTTTCATTTGTGAAAGAAGGTTAATAAATAAGTCATCTCCTTATGTACATCACAGAATTCCTGACATAGAACAGTATGCAAATCAAGATGAATGGGTTAAAGGAACACTTGTTGAAGAGGGAAGTGGAGCTGCCAAATTGAATAAACTTATGAAAGATGTTGAGAAGGATTTTGACCTAGAAACATATGATCAAATGCAGGTACCCTACATTGGCACATCATCAGCAGCCACTCTACAACAAGCTATACAGGAAGATAGTCCATCAGTAGCAGCAGAGCCCAAGGGTAAAGGAAAAGAACCTATAGTTCAGGTCATTGAAACCTTGGTCATGGAAGAAAAATCACAAAGTTCCAAAGCACCAGAACAATCTCAGGCTTTTCAAACACCAGCAAAGCAAATCCAAGTTCCAGAGATGCAAACTCCACTGAATGTGGAAATAGGGAAAAAGAGGCTAGCTCCAGATACCACACCTTCAAAAGGAGCCCCTCAAGTTTATCAAGCTAAAAAACACAAGTCTGATCCACCTCCAGATGTAGAAATTATAGATGAAGTATTTGATGATGGTAGAGAAGACAGTCAGCAAACAGGTACAGCAAGTGAAACAAACATAAGCCAGAAAGGGATACAAAAGCACTTAAGCACTAAAGTATCTTCTTTCAGACCGCCAAAGACAGATACTGGAGACATTAAGAAAACCTTCATTAATATCAAAACAAAGAATGAACCATTGAAAATGAAGGTCTACGATCAGTATATGAAGATGGCTCCTCACAATCAGCAAAGACTAATGTCAGCATTTGATCTGTCACAAGGTAAAATGCAAATGAGCCACTTCAAAGCAAAGGTGCCAAAGCCAACTTCAGCAACAGATTACATCAGAACAAATTTTGAAGTTTTAGCAAAAGATATCCATCCATTGGATCAGATAGAGCTTCATAGACAAACAGGGGAAATGGTTTATTCTACTCTCACCAACAAAGCCATGGCAGCTTTAACACTGCAAGATTCCTTGAATAATACTACTGCACAATTAAAGATTGAGAGGGCCTCCTCACAGGCCAAGGACAATAGAATAAAATCTCTAGAAGAGATCATCATTGGTTTGGATCACAATCCCAAAGACATTAAAGGTATTGAGGCATTGGTAAAAAAGAAAGAGGATGATATAGCTGCACTCAGAAAACAGCTGAAATTACCAGCCTCGAGGCACCCGCAGACACAGGAAGTTATAAAAGGAAATTCACAAGAAGAAATGATGGAGTTGCTCTTGAATTTGACAGAGCGACTAAATGAAACAGAGAAGGAGTTGGAAAAAGCATTGCAGGAACAGGAAATTATCAAACAGACTTCAACAGCAGGTACTACAACTACAGGACAGCAGGAACAACCATCTCAGGTGAACATTTCTAATTTGAATTCTGAGGATTTAATTAAACAAATGGAGAGTTTGCAGCTAAAGGTCACAGAACTCCAAGAAACAAAATTACAATTAACAAAATTGGAGGGAAAATATGACACATCCAAAAAGACAGCTGCTGACAACCTCAGGGAAATAAAAAGATTGGAGAAAATGGTTGAGGCTTTGCAAAAATATCTTTCACTGGAAAAGCCTCTGAACGAAATAAATGATATTCTTTGGAGCAACATCATTGAATTAATAAGAGATATTTGGCCTTCCATTCAAGCTATTTTTTAGCAAAATGAATTAGTCAAGATAGCACAAGAGGAAATAAATAAAACTAGACATGAATTAAGGGGCAAGCCGGAGCATGCCCAGCAGATCATTCAATTTTTGAATTCCAGAACAAAACAACAGCTTGCATTGTTAGGAATTGATGACAGAACAGGTGTAGTGTTGGAAGCAAAGAGAGTTTTCACCAAGAGAACTTTCATCCAAAATCTAGAAAGAAAGTGTACTGACATTTTGGTCGACATCAACGTTTTCAGAGAGAAGTTTCAAGCTTTGCTGGACAGTGAATTGCCAAGTCCCATGCTCACAGAGGATCAAATAGTTGACTTGGAAACATATGAGAAAAGAATAAAAGCTCATGCTAAAAATACAGCTATAGGTTCTACTAGCTCATCAGAACCTGTATTACCAACCGGGAAAAGTATTTATGAAAAAGTGAGGAATCTATTTCATCTGGAGCATGAACTAAAGTATCTATTTCCGAACGAGCCCACTTTTTATAAACTTACTGAAGCAGATGAAACTTTAAGGAAACTCAGAAGAACAATGATACTAGATGATCAGTGGTGGAAGGAAATGCTAGAAATTTTGTAAAAAATGTTTTCAGGATGAAAGTTTATTTACTATTGAGTAAATGGTAAAAAACAGAAAAGCAGATGAAAGAGTATCAGAAGAAAGGTTAAAGAGTATCCGTGAGAAGAAAGAGTATTCAACAAGTCAAAGGAATACGCAAAGGACAGCACAGAGCCCTATTTTAAGCACTTATCCTTAGCACGTCCATGAAGAAAGGAACAGCACATCAGCCGTTACTCATTATTCTATTTTACGAGACCATGTGTCTCTTGTTTGTAAATATGCTTTAAGTCAGCCTGGATTATTGGTTAGGATAGAGTAAGATTGTTAGGATTATTTTTGTATAAATAAGCCCTCAAAGAGAGTGTTGAAGGGTGGATTCTATTACTCTGCTGTAACATTGAGGTTTTCGGAATAAAAAGCTTTTGGACAAATTTACTTGTGGCTTACTGGATGACGTTTTGAAGCACTGGACTTGTTGCAGGATTCATGTGTTGGACTACAGTTCAATAAGTGTTTCTACCTTTTGTCTGAAATTTTATATTAGTTTTTAATACCATCATATCCATTTCTGAATAATTTACATAAGAGATTGAAACAGAATTTGCTTAATTGTACTATGTTTTCAAATGTAATTGTTCCTAAATGTTTTCTTCTAAATTAGCTATAAGCATGAATTCTTAAATGCTCCTGCTTCGCTAATTTAATCACTGTTGATTGCTATAATAAGGAATCCTTTATTGCTCTTTGTTTGTAGTCAATTCACTTCTTCCTCTGAACATGGTGAAAGATTCTTAGTTGCCTTTCATCCCTTCAAAATCATTCCACCCACTTTAAATTTTAAGGATTGTTCTCTGTCTAGCTATCTTGCCCTGTAATACCATCTTGTGCGTAGAATAGAAATCCAGTAAAGCCATCCTTTGACTCCATAGCCCAATGGACTGAAAGCCCTCAACCTTTCCCTTAGTTGGATTCCACATTTCCCAAAACAAATATGAATCTATAGCCTTTAAAACCTTAAGAGCAAGATAAATCATAAAGAGAGAGCCCTCTCTGGATGCAGATTGGCTAGATTCTGCATCTAAAAGGTTGGTTTGTGGTTACCTCGGGTATACTTTCCTCTTACACAACTTCTAGGAAAACCTGAGTGATAACACATTCAACCATGAACATGCTTCAGTATAATATGGTTGGCCATATTTTTGTGACCTATCATCATGATTTGTTTCCATCATGAATACATCATAGAGATTCTCCCTCTAGATAGTCATTGTTTTTGTTGGTCTATGAGTTCACTACGGCTAGATATTACATTGTGGAGAGGATGTATTTGCTATTGTTTCTTCAAATTTGGTTGGATATTTGTTGTTGCTGCTATGGAGTTTGTTAGTGTTATTGTTTTTAGTAGATCACAATATGATGTTGTTGTTATGTGTTGGGGATATGAATTTTTATTGTCACTATGACATGAATTATGTTGTTGTTGCTTCAAGTGAGACATCATGTGTTTCAGTGTTTGTGGTTGTTGAGTGAGAGTTTATTATTTTTGATGGTAGGAGATGTGTGATGTTGCTCTAGAACGTTGCTTTTTGGGCATAGCTTGTGTTCAGGCGGGAGTTTTAGTGCACATATTTTCCAGGGGGAATATTGTTGTATATAAGTATTGCAATCCATTGTTTATCCTTTGCATATGATTTTGAGTGGAGTTTATGCCTTTTTTTATGGAGCACCTTGCATGTAGAGAAGTATATAAAATTCGTCCTTGACATGTTTAACCCTTTGTAATTGTTGTCAAAGGGGGAGAACGTGAGGGTGATTTGATCATATGATTATTTCAGCTGGGGGATTGACATTGGTGACAAAGGGGGAGAATGTTGGCATTGATATGTGTGTAGTGTTGCAGATGTGTAGTTGTTTGTCATTGATGTCAACTTGGTTCCTTGGGTTGTATGTGAGTTGATTATTTTTTTCTTGAGGGGGGTTAGACCCAGGTTCGCATCTTGCTACGTGAACCAACAAAACCCTCTATTACCTGCGCTTTTGGCAACGATGTGCTCTGGATACTGCAATCTCACCTAAGGCAATATTAGGGGATGATAGAAACATGTTTATGCATCGAGAGGGACTATGGAGTGTAGCTTTAGGGCTTATCTCTATTTAGGGCTCAATCCAAGATTCGTTAAATCATTAACTTGCTATGAAAAATGTTGTCCAAATACTTAATTAATCACCTTGCACATTGCTCCTTTCTACTCTAACATGTTGTATTCAACATATAAAACAAAATTTAAGCCTTCACGATGAGTTTACTAAGTAAATATCCAAAAACCCTAATCCAATGTAGGTAACACATAAAAACAGATAAAATAGAAATACATAATAATACAAAGATTCTCTCTTCAAATCATCCTTTTATTAAGCAAGATCCTTCAGTTACAACCCTTAGCACCTTGCACACATAGCTATTGGGTCATGCACACATAACAACATACTTCCTAATTCCTCCATGCACACAACTATGGAGCCTTCCTTTAGACCGAAAACATAGAAATATCGAAATAATTCTAGACTTAGATCATTCTCATCTCATCAAATATCCTAATATGACTTCACTCACTAATACATATTCTTATATATCTTTATTTCTTATGGTACCATGGTCTGAAAACCATGGGTGAAGCTCAAAACATTAAAAAAAAAGCCAACCCCTTTACAAAAAGAGGGGCTTTGACCTTCCCGAAAGCCCCGAAGACTCCTAAAACTTAGCACGAAGCCTTTAGACTCCATGTGATTGACTTCTTTCTGTTAGATCGTGGACTCCACTTCCTCAAAATGTGGAGTCTTTTACTCAAAACTGAACCAAGTTGGGCCTTGCCCAATAGGCCCCTGACACTCACATGTGACTCATCCCGAGTCACTCAGCTGGTGTGCCCTGAGTCTTTGCTTTTATGTTGGTAAAGGAATCCTTCAGTGGATGAATCATCATTGAAAATTGTGTATGCTTCTCGCACACCTCTTCAAATAACTTCTTTTTAGTTGTCCCTACGATCCTTTGAAGCATATCTTTCTACTTATGCCTCATTTCGTTAACCTTAGTGTCTATAGTGTGTTATAACTACATGGCCTCATCCTACCAAGGTTGGGTTTGTGATGTGATGATATGTTCTTTTCATCTCATCTCCTCAATCTGACTCTGCATAAAATTTCTTTCCCATGGGAAGAAAAATCGTTGTGCAGATGCTAGGGTCCTCGCCATTACTTTGATTTCATCAAACCGTTTCTCTTTTTCCAGAATCTTGTATTCAATTTGCTACACATTGGGATCCTCCTGCAACGAGGTCCAAATATCCATAGTGTCTTTGAATATCTTGCCAAATTCCTTGATTGTGGATGAGGTTCCTCCTAATGTAGCCTTCATATCTATTTCCGGATGTTCCCACACCTATGGTGGTGTTTCTAGTAGTGTTGTTGGTGGTGTTGTTGATCTGTAGCTCATTAATATACATTTGAAGTTCAAACTTTACCTTGTCCATTTCATTCTTGGACTCTTTGATTGTTGTGGCGAGCTTCACAATATTTTCCTCTAGGGCTACCTCAGCTTGGATCTTGAATTCGGGCATCTCGTTGCAATTCTTAGTGATAATTTCTTCCAATTGTTGGTTGTGATGTGTCACGTCATTAGGGTCCTTGAGTGCCTTATTCATGCAATTAAACATATTCTTGATTTTCTGCTTGACTTCCTTAATTACCAGTAAAACACTCTGCTTGCACACCTTCATCTCATCCTTGACCTCCTGGTGAACATCATGCAGTGCCTGGATGGGTAGCGCAATAGATTCAAATGAAGGGTGTTCCAATGCTTCACGTGCACACAATCCTCTGCATCCAGAAATGCAATTCCCTACCATGTATATGCAAAATATGAACGCAAAAATTTATTGCTACCTGGTTCACTTGCTGCCTCTCTTGGACCACACTCGCTTGAGTCATGCTCGATTGTGCGATGCTAGCTTGAGTTGCACTCTCCTAGACCGTGCCCACTTGAAATTTAAAGTCTTTGATTACCTATTGTACCTCCGTCAATATAGCTTTGTATTGATCTTCAATGTCACTCCATAAATCCTTAGTGACATGCATCACTTTCTGACCAATCTCATCAAGGTCCCCTTGAGTAAGGACCATCAACTTGATTCTTGTTGATCTATCTGACATGTGCTTCTTGCGCGCACCTCCTGCAGTGAGTAGATTTCTCTGCTTTACAATAAAATGGGGTATATTGCCGCTATATTTTCTAAGGGATTCATGGGAAAGGTAACTATAAAATAGTTAGTGTTATAATGTTACGTGAAGGCAATCCCGCAGATGATGTACCCAAAAATGTCACCATCGCTTGGGAGGAAGAGATTGGAACCCAACTAACAAGAGCACAATGCCTGGGGAAAATGATGACGCTCTTGAAGATGCAGATAAGGCTATCATTAGATTCCAGAGTGAGCGACAGTCACAGATGCTTAAGAAGGACAAATACACTTTATCAGATGGAGAATATGACATTCTTACTCATCATGGTATTGCTCTATCGACGCTTGACGACCTTGAGGATGAGATTGTTTGAAGATGAAAATGATGATGACACAATTACCAGGAAGCTGTATTTTGGTGGGGGTGCTGATCAAGAAAAAATCCCGTGCTACTATTTTAGGAGGAGACAGAATAAGCATTAATTCAAAAGGAGGTTTTGGAGATCCTGCACAATACCATCTAAATGTCGATGGGTGCACATAGAGGAACATATTTCACCACTCCGACAAGTCTAGCCCGAAGTATAGCCCAGTGAAAAAAGCGAACTTAGAAGATTTCCCTAGAGAATGAAAATCTCATTCAAGGCGTTCTCGTGCTAGGCAGCAGTGCGAAAGCACACGTGTTTCTGTGGCAAGCCAACGACAGGGTTTCAAATATGTGAACGCACCCTTTAGAAGCAACATTTATTAATCCTAAGCTACATAGTGTGGAATTACTTATGCTGCAAGGAGTACAACATGGAGCAATGAAATGGCCTTAAAACCCTAGTCTCCTTTGCTCTTACATACCCATAGATTTTGTCTATGTGGGACCATAAGAGATGGAGAACTTCAAATCGAACCTAAAAGGTTATGTTTAAATGAATGCACCTCTTGGTAGCCAGGCACATGGATGCATATGCAAATGGGGTCTTTGGAACCACAAGATAGAGAGGGTTAATATTAAAAGAGCCATCAATGTGGTTTGAACAAATGACTAGTCTACCATATGAAGCCGCATTGTTTTAAAAGATTAATTTCTCGAGAAGGAGATGCTTTCACTATGAAATAGGAAGAATATGATTGGAGGCTTCTCATTGACTTCGCATTCCAAGTGCTTTCGCAAGACATCCTAGCTTAATTGTTGAGTAGTAGAGGTCAAGTCTCAAAATTTTCAAAGCAAGAAGCGTTCAATATCATGAGATGGCGACCTCGGCATGAAAATTTTTATCCATTCGCGCTGACAATTGAAGGAAACGAAAATGATAAAGGTGATGTGATTAAACCAAGGCTCAAAAGATAAAGGACCTTATGGTTGCAAAACCATATGAGATGGTGGATCAAGACAATATGAAAAGCATTACACGTAAGCTTAATTTCTTCTATGGTGGATATAGAGATCCAGCTTATGTGTAAAACATGGGGCAGAGTGTATGAAAAACCTCTAGTAGTGTGTTATAATGACCATGGCATGTTGCATGGAGTCAAAGGTTCGTTGGTAGTTTTCAAATCATGGTTAATGATTTGAGAGCAAATATACGTATGCTGTGATCCAACTTTATAATTAAGGTGCAAAGGATCAGAACCATATGAAAAATCATGAAAATTGAGCTCAAATATTTTTATGGTGCAGTTTTGACCTATGTTAAAACGTGTTGAGTGAATATATAATTGTCAAGGTTTATTCGTAAAACATGGAGCGGGCGCAAAGTTTCGGCAAATGTTTGGAGCAATTTACATGTGTAGCAGTCAATGTTACGTTGGAAACGTGTTGAAAAACTACATGCACACGTTGCATGAGGCTAAACATTTGATGGCGGTTTTCAACTTTCAATAAATATTTGGAGCAAGATGTATAATAAGTGGTCAAAGCTGCATTTAAATGTGGATCTGGACCTTATAACAAATTTCCAATGAAAATGTTGTAATAACTATTGTGCGGGTATAATCAAAAGGAATGCCGAACTATATGAATACATCACCACAGTTTTAAACCGATGGATAAACGCTTGGAGAAAGTATATATGTAGTGGTCAAAGGCTGTATTTAAATAGGGAGAAAAATATTTTAATAAACCTGCGGTAGCAACGTAGTAACCATGGTGCGTTGATAGTCAAACTGCGTGGATGAGTTTTCAGCGTATCTGTCCCAAAGTCTGCATGGCAGCCAACGTGAAAGGACCGCGCGGTGGGTTTTCAACTTATGGTTAAACATTGAAGCGGACGTAAATATGCAACGGTCAAAACTTACGTTCAATACACGGTCATGAAAAACCTACAGTGGTGGCCAACACGGTATAACGAAACACAGAGTTTTAGAATCATGCCATAGTAATCTTCCACGCGTCCACGGTGAACTGGACAGAACGACTCCACATTTTTCATGCCACGATATGTGGATGAAGGTTTCCCATGCATGCTGCCATGCATGAACATTAATTACGCTGCTACACCCAAAATGAAGGTTTCTAATCGGTGAGGTCGCTGACATACTGTTTTTTAGGAATCGTTCGTTCTGCATTAGCAATAAAGCCCAACATGCAAGGAGTTGACGCCCTTCTGAGCTGCTCAGGTCTGGCATGCAGTAATAACGTTCAGCCTGGTTGATATTCAGTGTGGGAAAAGGGTCGAGTCCCTTTGATTCTGGTTGCGTTAGTATGGAAAATAAAAAACTCTGAGAAAATATGCACCCTCTACAGTGCGCTGTGTCCAGCGCAACCTCCACGACCTGTAAGTCTGAAATGCCTTCAACTGTGTCTCCAAGGCGCCAACGAAGTTACGAATACAACCCATATATGCTGAAGGTCAGAGCTGGGTTACATTCAGACTGGGAACAGTTACACGTAATTTGCAGGCCTTACCAGCAGCCCAAGGAATTATTTCTGATGAAGGCGTTGCCTCAAAGCGAATTTCTGTGCGTGGCTAATATTTGCAACTATTCTGAAGTCATGGCTACGCTTGGGTTTTCCGCAGTCTCATCCCAAGAGTATCGTGAGCGCGTCTCAAGAATTGGAAAATGTATTGTAAGGCATATCATAATGGATGTCATGGAGGACATAAGGAGCATGTTGCCCAAGCCGACACTGCGCATCAATTGACTCTGCATTTCAAACTCAGTCTACAACCATACTAATATGCATTTGTAGTAGTTGAAGAGGCACAGGGAGAGCCTACACCATTCACTCTGATGACATAGTGACACAACGCCTGACCACACAAGGGTTATATGAGAAGATGTTGGAGCAGTTATGTCTACCCAAATCGGAAAAACTGCTAGCTCTCTCCGGAGGATGCAGATCTGGGTTTCAGATCAAAATCAAAACCTCGTGTTATGTGGATGCTCAGTATCTTGCTCGAAACAGAAACCATTCTGCCCACTTATCATCACATGCAAATTCCGTTAGCGTGGAAGTGACATCACTAGCAAATAGCAGCTGTCGTTTCATGACAAGGGCTAAGGCTAGCCTCCAGAGAAAAAGGTCATGAGATCTCTGAAAGAAAAGGCAAAAGGAACTCACTGATCTGCCCAAGGTTGCAGGTCGCATATCTGCCTAGGTCGCAGGTCGTGGATGGTGCAGGGTCGCAAATCGCAGGAGGTCACAGGTCGCATGTCTGCCGAGGTCGTGAGGTCGCAAATCCCAGCAGATCGCAAGGTCACATTTTTTATTTTCCCTAAATTTGTGACCCCACAACCCAGCGACCTAGTCGCAAGGTCGCAAGGTCGCATTTTCATCTTTTTTCACGATCTGCGACCCCGCGACCCAGTGACCTAGTTACTAGGTCGCAAAGTCGCATTTTCATTTTTTTTCCATTATCTACGACCCCGCGACCCTGCGACCCAGTCGCAAGGTCGCACCTTAGACATTTTCTTACAACTTGCGACCCGGTCAAGTCGCAGGTCGCAACAACAGCTCAGGTTGCAAGTCGCAGAAAAGACTAGGTCGCAAGGCATCCCAACGATCAAGAAGATGAAAAGTCAAGGGAGCCCAAAGGGTAGGTTTTGTATTATAAATACTCCTTCGGGAGCTTGTAAAGGGGCTTTTGGTTTGGGACTCGAGTTGAATATATTGTATTACCGAAGGATTACTCATTGAAACATGAATACAAACATTTTGAAAAACCCCTTTGTTGGATCTGATGTGTTTTGCTATGAAAACACTGTGTGTATTTCTTATACAGTTTCAAATATCCTTTGATTAATGAAGCTGCACTCTTAATGGCATCATTTATGCATCACGGCTATCTATGCTTGTGTTAATGATGTTCAGTTTTAATGGATGTTAATGACTTTGTTTATTAGCATTTCATTTTATCTTTTAGGAAGTAAATGGGATCTTGCCATAAAGAACTATTTCTTTTGTTGTCAGAATACCTCACAAGCGTAACCCCAAAGATGTGTTGCTAATGACACCTCCTTCGGCGTGTATGCTTTATTAATTTTCTCGCTATGCATAGTGTTATCTATGTGTTTAATGCATCAATCATATGTCTTGTATCAGTTGATTAGGTGTATCCACTGTTTTATAGAGTTTAAGCGAGACCCAAAGCAAAGGAGAAATCAGTGGTAGCCAAACCCACACCCCGGACGGGATCCCTATTCTAAACGATTCAAGGTCTAATTGGGACCTTTTACCGAGGAGATCCCCTTCTGTTGGCCGGGACAAATTTTCCCATCAACAAAATTGGCACTAGAAGGAGGGCCAGATGACAAGCTGAGCCCTGAGAGCCTGCAGTTAATCGCATATCTGTAATGGCTCGTTCCCAAATCATTCTCCCGAGATGTCTGTCGAAGTTTTATGAGCTTCGATACTTCATCCTCGATGAGCTTATGTATCACTTGTCCCAGTTAAAATTTGATGGTGAAAATGGGGTGTCCATAACCCAACATCTTTTAGATTTCTATGACTTTGGTGAGTGCTACGAAATTGAAAATGAAGGTTTGATATGTTTTCTTTTCTTCCTCACCCTCGAAGGTCATGCTAAGCAATGGTGCCGCACATTTCCGGAAGCTTCCATCCATTCGTTTGAACAACTCGCCAATGAATTACAACAAGCTTTTCACAGGTATGATCTTCATAACGTCGTCATAAAGTTAAATGAAATCAGAATGGAACCTCGGGAATCTTTAGATGAGTTCTCTATCAGATTCGTTCATTATTGTTTTGAGTTCCCTGAGAGGGATGTCGATTGGAAATGTTTAAGTGAACAGTTCAAGTATGTGATTCTCGTTTCCCTTGAATAATTTCAGTTAGATCCTAGTGTTCCCTATGATGACCTGCAAGTTACCGACTGTTTAGTTTTTGTCCCTAATGCTTTGTTTTCCATCTCCTCGAGTCCAGACCACATTCAGGCCTCCAAGGAGAGTGTTGCTATTTGTGATATTCTCACCCCTCCTCCTGAGTTGTCGGGTAGTGGAGTTGTGACCTCGAAAGTTCTGAGCAAGGATAGACACTGGCAAGAGGATAAAGCCTACTGCACTACCTTTGAATATTTCACGCACCATGTCAAATCAGAGCTTGAAAACCCCAGTGGCTCATTATCTCTCTCGGTTAATGAAAACTACCTTGAGCCCACTCGGTGTCTCCCTAGACACAAACCTAAATCTGATTCGCATACTGATTATGAATCGACTCCTACCCCGCATAAATTTGATTCCCTTACAAGGCCTTCCAGATCATTGTTTTCTCTAAATGACACAGATGCACGTGTTGAAAAGCCGTGTAGGGTTAACGCCCCTGCGACTCAATCTGTTCGTTCATTATTCCACGGTTGGTTTCTCGATCCCGCCACACCAGTAATTTCTTCGACAAATTCAAAATTTCCTTATACTGATATTGGCGACAATCATAAACACGCAGATGGTGTTTCACAATCACAATTCAAAATCGATGAATCTTTTAGATTTGATCTTTCTCACCCGAAATCTTTAGACAACCATAGGAGTGATTTTCTGTCTGGGCAACCTCAAGATTTTCTCTTTTTTGATCCATCCCAGTCGGTAACTCTCGGGGAGCCCAACATGCCAGATACCCAACTTGATCAAATCAATGGTTACAGTGATCCCTGCTTATTTTAAAACATATTCAATCATACCGCCGAGGACTATCACTCGCACCTCTTTGTTGACCGCATAGAGACACCAGAATTCGATGTGTCACTTCGGGAAGATTCAAGTACCCATCAGAATATAGAAGTGCTTCAGCCTCTGCCGACCATTTATAAAATGACGATCCCCAGGTACCATACTCCTCCTAGTATAACCACGTCGAATTCACCCCACCTTGGCAAATCTAAAGAATCAAATACATTGATTTATCAATCTGTCAGTGTGCAAACATTTAACCGAATCGATACAAAGCCCACTGACATCTGGCAATCCACCACAATCCATGTTCACATCCATTCACCTGTTGATCTCGCCGAACCATCAAAGTTGGACAACCCCCCGCTCGAAGGTCTGGAGTTTGATCCTCATGCCCTTGACCAAACCCAGGAGCAACCCCGAACTAGGGTTTTCAAGACTAGAGTTTCTGCACTTGGATGTGCAAGCATCTATAATTCGCCTGACACATGCTTGTTGCTTCCATTCCATAAAACTGATCATCCTCCACACCATGATGAGGTTTCTGTTTGGTTCGACGGATCCTATCCAGTGGATGTACCTGCAAATAGGAAATGGCTTGCCCAGCGCTCATCAGACATAGATTTGTATATGAATGGATGTTTGTCATTTGTAAGTGTTGAGTTTCAAGAACATAGTGTTGTGTATCAGGATGAGAGTGGTATTCAGCTTACGCAATCTATTCTGGCATGCTCTTTGGTATGTATCCATGATCTTCTTGCCGTCGCACATGATCTTCCGGTAAGTTTTGTTGTTGGTGCACGATTTGGTATGTTGGCCCTGATCACGAACATTGGCGTTCTTGCAGGTCAGGAACTAATGCGGTGGCTGCACTGGAAAACTGATTTTACATAACCCAGTCACCTCATGGGTTAAACTAGGGTTAGGTGTAGGCTAGCTAGGACTTGTTAATAAAAAAAATTTAGTTCAAAGTTAATTAGGTTTACTTGCCAAATTTTTACTTTATGATTTAAAAGCGTGTTTGCTATTTTTGTTTACGATTAATATTTTAGGCATCATCATGTTACAAGTATTTTCCTTTCATTTCCTTTTCAGTTACTTGTTTCTGCATAAATAATCACTGCTTGTATTTGCACCTACAACTGGTTGATCGCTCTCGCACATGACGTTGCATTACATCTTGAGCCTCACTTATTACATTGCATCATACACTCTCTTTCTCACATCATTTTTTGTCATATCGCCTGCCACTTCATGAGCCCTCATTGCAACCCTATCACCTTGCGGTTTCGTTTTGTGCCAATTGTTGAAACAGTAACAACATTATTTTGCGTGAGGTTGTGGTGGCTATCTCAAGAGGCAACTTTCACTCAGGACAGGTCATCAAAGTCGATGTCTCAACAAGATGCCTATGAGTCTAAACTTATTTAGCTGGGGAGATACGAGCCGGTTGTTTGTGTGAGACCTAATGAGTTGAATGGCCCATACCCGTAAGCCTAAGCCTTGTGCCCAGCATGGTCTCAGACATCCTAATGATCTGTTTTGCGCACTTCGCCTATTGTGGTAGATGGGATGTGAAGGTTTGGCATGAGGGAAAACCCAGATCGGGATATCTTCCAGTTTCTGTAAAACAAGAAACAACCTCTCTTGCTCATAAAATAAGTCGGGATCCCTCATCGGCCCATGAAAAATAAGTGCCACGAGCACATGAAAATAAGTGTTGTAAGCAAATGAAACAAATAAGGGTAAAGGATCGAGAAAGGATTCCTGCGCAGACAGGCAATGCAACGACTCCGCCGTGGTACTGACCAGGCTCGCTGGCAGCGGAGCAACGTTTGTGATTTCTTGAAGTGACTCCGCCAGGGTACTTTCCAGGCCTGCTAGCATCGAAGCAACACCAGAAAATTACTTTAAAAAATCCTGAAAATAATAAACCCACTGCCTTGGTATTCACATCATCAACAAGCTACTGGCGTCTGTGAGCTTTCTCTTTGATGTGTTTCTGATTAGCGGGACTTAGTTGAGGCACAAGGATTAGGCATACCTGTAAAGGGCCAAAGTAATACAAAGGGTACTCGCGGAACTTGTTCAATATTCCCTTGCATTACTATCCGAACTCAGACTTTTGTTGTGATACTGACAGAGATGCTGGATTCTACCAGTGGTTCGCCATTTTTTGTAGCCGCTACAACACCACCCAAAATTTTGGGTATTTCTAAAATTTCGGGTCCCCCTCTACTAGCTTAGTCATTAAGGTCTTTCACCAAACCTGCAGTCAGTGACATTCGAGCGACCTATCCCCAACCCCACATGATTTGTCTCGCCATCATGATCAGGCGCTGTTGTTGCAATCACGCCATGTGCGAAGGATCGCCATGCATACATTCGAATGGAAACTTGTGTGTATTTACATTAAGAGCGCTTGCATCATGGATTGTCTAGGAACTCCATTTTAGCACTTTGCTGAGCTCATAGTCTAATATTTATTATTTGGGAGGCACCATTCTCTGAAAGGTAACTGTAAACTAATTAGTGTTATAATGTTACGTGCAGGCGATCCCGCAGATGATGTACCCAAAAATGTCACCATCGCTTGGGAGGAAGAGATTGCAACCCAACTAACAAGAGCACAATGCCTGGGGAAAATGATCACACTCTTGAAGATGCAGATAAGGCTATCATTAGATTCCAGAGTGAGCGATAGTCACAGATGCTTAAGAAGGACAAATACACTTTATCAGATGGAGAAGATGACATTCTTACTCATCATGGTATTGCTCTATCGACACTTGACGACCTTGAGGATGAGATTGTTTGAAGATGAAAATGATGATGACACAATTACCAGGAGGCTGTATTTTGGTGGGGGTGCTAATCAAGAAAAAATCCCATGCTGCTATTTTAGGAGGAGACAGAATAAGCATTAATTCAAAAGGAGGTTTTGGAGATCCTGCACAATACCATATAAATGTTGATGGGTGCACACAGAGGAACATATTTCACCACTCCGACAAGTCTAGCCCGAAGTATAGCCCAGTGAACAAAGTGAACTCAGAAAATTTCCCTAGAGAATGACGATCTCATTCAAGGCGTTCTCGTGCTAAGCAGCAGTGCGAAAGCACACGTGTTTCTGTGGCAAGCCAACGACAAGGTTTCAAATATGTGAACGCACCCTTTAGAAGCAACATTTATTAATCCTAAGCTACATAGTGTGGAATTACTTATGCTGCAAGGAGTACAACATGGAGCAATGAAATGGCCTTAAAACCCTAGTCTCCTTTGCTCTTACATACCCATAAAGTTTGTCTATGTGGGACCACAAGAGATGGAGGACTTCAAATCAAACCTAAAAGGTTATGTTTAAATGAATGCACCTCTTGGTAGCTAGGCACATGGATGCATATGCAAATGGGGTCTTTGGAACCACAAGATAGAGAGGGTTAATATTAAAAGAGACAATAATGTGGTTTGAACAAATGACTAGTCTACCATATGAAGCCGCATTGTTTTAAAAGATTAATTTCTCGGGAAGGAGATGCTTTCACTATGAAATAGGAAGAATATTATTGGAGGCTTCTCATTGACCTAGAATTTCAAGCGCTTTTGCAAGACATCCCAGCTTAGTTGTTGAGTAACAGAGGTCAAGTCTCAAAATTTTCAAAGCAAGAAGCGTTCAATATCATGAGATGGCAACCTCGGCATGAAAATTTTTATCCATTTGCGCTGACAATTGAAGGAAAAGAAAATGATAAAGGTGATGTGATTAAACCAAGGCTCAAAAGATAAAGGACCTTATGGTTCCAAAACCATATGAGATGGTGGATCAAGGCGATATGAAAAGCATTACACGTAAGCTTAATTTCTTCTATGGTGGATATAGTGATCGAGCTTATGTGTAAAACATGGGTTAGAGTGTATGACAGACCTCTAGTAGTGTGTTATAATGACCATGGCACGTTGCATGGAGTCAAAGGTTCGTTGGCGGTTTTTAAATCGTGGTTAATGATTTGAGAGCAAATATACGTATGTTGCAATCCAACTTTATAATTAAGGCGCAAAGGATCAGAACCATATGAAAACTCATGACAATTGAGCTCAAATATTTCTATGGTGTAGTTTTGACCTATGTTAAAACATGTTGATCGAATATATAATGGTCAAGGTTTATTCATAAAACATGGAGCGAGTGCAAAGGTTCGGCAAATGTTTGGACTAATTTACATGTGTAGCAGTAAATGTTACGTTGGAAACGTGGCGCAAAACTACATGCACACATTCCATGGGGCTAAAAATTCGATGGAGGTTTTCAACTTTCAATAAATATTTGGAGCAAGATATATAATAAGTGGTCAAAGTTGCATTTAAACGAGGATCTGGACCTTATAACAGATTTCCGATGAAAATTTTGTAATAACTATTGTGTGGGTATAATCAAAAGGAATGTCGAACTATATGAAGACATCAGCGCAGTTTTAAACTGATGATAAACGCTTGGAGAAAGTATTATGTAGTGGTCAAAGGCTGTATTTAAACAGGGAGCAAAATATTTTAATAAACCTGCGGCAGCAATGTAGTAACCATGGTGTGTTGATAGTCAAACTCCGTGGATGAGTTTTCAGCGTATCTGTCCCAAAGTCTGCATGGTAGCCAACGTGAAAGGACCGCGCAGTGGGTTTTCAACTTATGGTTAAACGTTGAAGCAGACGTAAATATGAAACGGTCAAAACTTACGTTCAATACACGGTCATGACAAACCTACAGTGGCGGCCAGCACGGTATAACAAAACGCAGAGTTTTAGAATCATGCCATAGTAATCTTCCATGCGTCCACGGTGAGATGGATAGAATGACTCCACATTTTTCATGTCGTGATATGTGGACGAAGGTTTCCCATGCATGATGCCATGCATGAACATTAATTACACTGCTACACCCAAAATGAAGGTTTCTAATTGGTGAGGTCGCTGACATATTGTTTTTTAGGAATCGTTCGTTCTGCATTAGCAATAAAGCTTGACATGCAAGGAGCTGATGCCCTTCTAAGCCGATCAGGTCTGGCATGCAGTAATAACATTCAGCCTGGTTGATATTCAGTGCGGGAAAAGGGTCGAGTCCCTTTGATTCTGGTTGCGTTAGTATGGCAAATAAAAAACTCTGAGAAAATATGTTCCCTCTGCAGTGCGCCGCGTCCAGTGCAACCTCCACGACCTGTAAGTCTGAAATGCCTTCAACTATGTCTCCAAGGCACCAACAAAGTTACGAATACAACCCATATATGCTGAAGGTCAGAGATGGGTTACATTCAGACTGGGAACAGTTACACGTAATTTGCAGGCCTTAACAGCAGCCCAAGGAATTATTTCTGATGAAGACGCTGCCTCAAAGCGAATTCCTGTGCGTGGCTAATCTTTGCAACTATTCCAAAGTCATGGCTACGCTTGGGTTTTTCGCAGTCTCATCCCAAGAGTATTGTGAGCACGTCTCAAGAATTGGAAAATGTGTCGTAAGGCATATCATAATGGATGTCACGGAGGACATAAGGAGCATGTTGCCCAAGCTAACACTGCCCATCAATTGACTCTGCATTTCAAACTCGGTCTACAACCATACTAATATGCATTTGTAGTAGTTGAAGAGGCACAGGGAGAGCCTACACCATTCACTCTGATGACATAGTGACACAGCGCTTGACCACACAGGGTTTATATGAGAAGATGCTGGAGGAGCTATGTCTACCCAAATCGGAAAAACTACTAGCTCTCTCCGGAGGATGTAGATCTGGGTTTCAAATCAAACTCAAAACCTCATGTTATGTGGATGCTCAGTATCTTGCTCGAAACAGAAACCATTCTGAACACTTATCATCACATGCAAAGTCCCTTAGCATGGAAGTGACATCACCAACAAATAGCAGTTGTCGTTTCATGACGAGGGCTAAGGCTAGCCTCCAGAGAACAAGGTCATGAGATCTCTGAAAGAAAAAAAAAAAGGAACTCACTGATCTGCCCAAGGTCGTAGGTCGCATATCTGCCTAGGTTGCAGGTCACGGATGGTGCAGGGTCGCAAATCCCAGGAGGTCGCAAGTCACATGTCTGCCGAGGTTGCGAGGTTGTAAATCCCAGTTGGTCGCAAGGTTGCATTTTTTATTTTCCCTAAATTTGCGACCCCGCGACCCAGCGACCTAGTCGCAAGGTCGCAAGGTCGCATTTTCATTTTTTTTCACGATCTGCAACCCCACGACCCAGCGACCTAGTCACTAGGTCGCAAGGTCGCATTTTCATCTTTTTTTCACGATCTGCGACCCCGCGACCCTGCGACCCAGTCGCAAGGTCACACCTTGGACATTTTCTTACAACTTGCGACCCCGCGACCCAATCAGGTCGTAGGTCGCAACAACAGCTCAGGTCGCAGGTCGCAGAAAAGATTGGGTCACAAGGCAGCCCAACGGTCAAGAAGATGAAAAGTCAAGGGAGCCCAAAGGGCAGGTTTTGTATTATAAATACTCCTTCCGGAGCTTGTAAAGGGGCTTTTGGTTTGGGACTTGAGTTGAATATATTGTATTACCAGAGGATTACACATTGAAACATGAATACAAGCATTTTGAAAAACCCCTTTGTTGGATCTGATGTGTTTTGTTTTGCGAACATTGTGTGTATTTCTTATACAGTTTCAAATATCCTTTGATTAATGAAGCTGCACTCTTAATGGCATCTTTTATGCATCACGACTATCTGTGCTTGTGTTAATGATGTTCAGTTTTTCATTGCTCTTTTAATGGATGTTAATGACTTTGTTTATTAGCATTTCGTTTTATTTTTCAGGAAGTAAAGGGGATCTCGCCATAAAGAACTATTTCTTTTGTGGTCAGAATACCTCACAAGCATAACCCCAAAGATGTGTTGCTAACGACACCTCCTTCGGCATGTAAGATTTATTAATTTTCTCGCTACGCATAGTGTTATCTATGTGTTTAATGCATCAATCATATGTCTTGTATCAGTTGATTAGGTGTATCCACTGTTTTATAGATTTTAAGCGAGACCCAAAGCAAAGGAGAAATCAGTGGTAGTCGAACCCACACCCTGGACGGGATCCCTATTCCAAACGCTTCAAGGTTTAATTGGGACCTTTTACCAGGGAGATCCCCTGCTGTTGGCCGGGACAGATTTTCCCGTCAACAGGTTCTATCCTAGGTATGGTAGCGTAGTTATTATCCTAATGAGCATGTCATCTACAAGGATTTTCTCACCCAACTAGAGACACCCATCACACACTAATGCCAAAATATGGTGCACAAAAATCGTTTTGATGTTGCTGCGCCTGAAATGTTGAACATATAACATATTTCGAAACCCATCCTACTAGATCTCGGTAGCGCACCTAAGTGGCTCTAATTTGGTAATTTCATTTTCCTCATAATATATTGCATGCAAGTATCGACTGGGCTCGAATTTTGGATATTTTCTTCTGTCACCGAAATCCCAGTCTAATCCAGGTGGGTACTAGTGGCCACCCACCTATTCCATTTGGACCTGCACCATAATTTCTTTTAGTTTTTCACTTTCAGCACATCTTACTATTTTTAGCAGGTAGTCAGTTCCTGAACTTTTAGAGCCATTTGGAGGCCCTAATGATCCATGTAGGTATTGGTGGCCATCCACCTATTCCATTTGAAACCCCACCTTTGGTTCTTTTATTTTTTCAGTTTTGGAACAACTTACTATTTTTAGCAGTTTTTTGGGTCCTGAACTTCTGGAGCCATTTTGAGGCCCTAAACGACGTTAATTGGGAAAACTAGGAGAAACATGGATCCATGGATCAATCTTGCTCACATAAAAAGTTTTAGTCTTCGGATAGATATTTTTAACAAGGTATGGTATGCGTCAATTAGAGATCGTATGCCAAGGTTACGTACCTAGGAAGTTGAAACACTAATTTACCCAAACAGGGCCCACAGTTTTGGTGCTTCATCTCCTATGGTTAGGTTTTTGGATTTTTATGGTTTTCCATTGTTTCTCAATAATAAAAATGCCCTTGAGCCTCATTGTAACATATTTCAGAGGCATGTAGCCACCACATCTCTTCTCAGAGATAAGCCTACCAGCGCCCTAGTTGTTTATTTCCATTATGTCTATCAGCATATTTCAGTTATTTGTTATTAATAAAATGAAGCATTATTTCTGTTGCATCTCTGTGTTTATGGTTATATGTGTATTCTGTTGCGTTCCTCCATAAAATCTGGATCACAGTCATCCATTCGTAATTGTGGTACCTTTGCTAGTAGGTCTCCCTCAAAGGGTACTTTGTCCGAAAATAATGGTGTAAATACATTAAATTTGGCACTTTCTGGGTCCTTCGTCACTTTTGTAGTCGAATTTCTCGGCAGAATATACAGCGACAACCTGGAAATGGGATCAAATTCCTCCTATATGATTTCTTTAGGGATATATCCAGAAACTTCTTCCTCACCATTGTCTTGGATTTCCATTGTTTTCTTCTACTTATCTAGTTTCTCCTTAGTTCTCTTCTCCTTGGTAATCTTCTTCTGGGGAGACTATCTGACAATGGACTTCTTTGGTTTATTTTTCTATGCTTCTCCTGTAGCAGACTGCTTCCTGGGTGACCTTGACCCTATCACATGCACCAATGGTTTAACAATCATGATGTAACCTATCCCTCTCCTGAGAATTTCCATTTCAAGCTCTTCGAAACTCTTTCCAGACATGCAGCAGAATGCTCGGCTCACACTTAGGAAAAAAATCACAAATATAAATCTCAGTGAAAAAAGTGTCCAAATGTGTAGTGGGATGCAATATTTATAAAAAAAATTAATTTTGAACCCCATGATCCTCTTTAGATTCATCTCATTAATGTAGATTTGGCGAAAGATTATTAAATATGTTTTCCCCGCTCCATTCTGTTGGAAATACTTTACAGTGACTGTACGCAGTGCTACCCACTTGAAGACTTCATGTGATGAAATTATTGCTACTGTTCTACACCTTGGTTGCTACTCTTGTCATGATACCCTCTACTGCACCTTGCTTTGCTTTGCTACCCTATAAAGTCTGGTCCTTTGCAGCCCTTGACAACACATGATCTAGCTTTTTCTTGCCTTCTAGGAGCTCGATACTGAATCTAGTGTATCTCTGTTATTTCAAATCCCCAATATCTGATTTTCAGTCCTATAATATTACTCTGAGTCATCTTTCCAATTCCATAGGTCTGACCCAGTTTGGATTCTTCAAGGGAGAGTTATGCCCAATCTATCACAATGCCCTAATTATGAACTGTTTCAGTAGAGCGAACTTGTACAGAATTCCATGTGTCATCGTTTCTTCATTTGGCTCTAAAATTGATAGAGCGACCACTAGAGGATGTGAACCATCTTCCACTTTTTACAGAATTTCAATCCAATACTCAATGAGAGAGTTATGACTATTTTCCCAAGGTCACTTCTTTGAGATGAATTTCAGGAACCTGCAAAAACACTAACTTCCACAGATCATATCTCTGAAAATATTTCACACCTTGATCTAAAAGTTTTACAAGAGCTTCCTTAGGGTTTAGGCTTTGCCTCATAAAAATTTCAGATTCTGAACCTTCGTAGAACAAATTTTAGAGAGAATATTCCACGAGGACCTGTTTCAGATGGTGAAATCCCTTGTATAAGGAGGATATGAGGATCACAATTTATATAAATTCTTAGGTTGAGAGGGGCTTCAACAAGTGAATGTGGGAGGGAATTTACGAGCTTAAAAAATATTAATTATGACTTTTCAATGACCCATGCCACAACCCCATGGGGTTCTAGCCCACTAACTGGGGTTACAAACTTCAAACATGAATATCTCTCAAACCGTGAACAATTACGTGGCGTGCCATATATCAATGGAAACATCTCAATAATAAGAAACTATTAAAAGAATTATTGACCTAGAATATAGTAATTTGGTAGGTCAAAATTCCCATGAAATATTGGGGTAGCCCCTGGTGCTGCTTGGGTTGACATCAATGACAACCATTGATCAACAATCTCCCCCTTTGGCATTGATGGCAACACAAGTACTCCCCGTGTGATCATGACACCTCTTCCCACAACATTCTCTCCCCCTTTAAAATCAATGGAAAAGGGTAAATCCCCCTGACACACAACCATCCTATGGACCTGTACACACTTCCAATCCCCCTTTATATTCTGAATAAGGAAAATATGATGAGAACTTGGGAGAATCCCAAGCTTCTGGCGAAGATATTCCAATGCTTCACAAGTACTCTCACGATCATCAACACTTCCTGCCCAATCTGCATCTGTAAAGGAATGAATAATGAGATTTTTACCCATGGGATACCACAAGCCATATTCTATTGTTCCCTTTATATATCGAAGAATTATTTTGATGGCAATAATATGTGATTCTTTTGGTGCTTCTTGGAATCTTGCTACTTGTCCAACTGCTTTCATAAAATCTGGCCAGGAGGCTGTCACATATAGAAGACTACCAATCATAGATCTATACAACCTTTCATCCACATCCTTAGATGAGTCGTCTATGCTCAATTTCCAACCTGTTACCATTGGAGTAAGGTTGGGTTTGAAATCTTCCATCTTAAATTTCTTGAGCATTTCCTCGATGTACTTGGCTTGAAATATAAATATTCCTCTCTCTTGCTGAGATATTTGAAGCCCTAAGAAGTATGTCAGCTCACCAACTAAAGACATCTTGAAATCACTTTGCATCTTTGTAGGAAACTTCTTACTTATTCAATCGATCATTTCTACCAAATATTATATCATCCTTTTTAGTTATTAGATCACATGCTTTAGTTGCTTCATCCAGAACATATATGTCGTTTGGAGCTTGACTTGTTGTAGCCACAATTTCACCATACCTTCCTTTCCTGATTTCACATTTTGTGGAGCTGAATAGTATTGTGTGTCCTTGATCACACATTTTTCCAACACTAAGCAGATTGTGATTCATGTTTTAAACCAATAGAACATTCTTGGCTAGAGCATATTTGCTTCCGAGAGTGACAGTACTTGATCCTATAACATTTGAAGATCCATCATTTCCAAAGGACACGGTTCCTCCTTCTTCTCTTTCAAAGATACAAATTTATTTCTATCGCTAGTCATATGAGTTGAGCAACTGTTATCAACATACCACACATCCTTATTGTTTTGAGCCTTGAGAGTGAGAGCACAATTATCAGTCTTCTTATTCTTCCATGTTTTTTCATTCTGTGGCTTCAAATATTCTTCTAGAGGATTTTCAAGTCTGTAGTCTCTAGCTATGTGTCCAAAGTTTTGACATTTGTAACATTCAATATTACTTCTTAAATGTCCAAATCCATTGATGTTTTTCTGAGCCCTAGGAGGTTCATATTTGACAGATCTCCTGGAATTGTATTCGTTCCTGGGGTACATGCGACATTCTATAGCTTTATGACCAAATTTTCCACATGAATAACAATAGCCATAAAAAAATATGTTGGTACCTAGATGGAAATCTTCGTCGAGGAATTGTCTTCCAAGGCTATTCTTGCGAATCTTGTCCAATGAAGTCTACATGAATGCCAGATCTCATAGGTTCATTATATTTTGTTGTAGAAGGTCCTGCTTCTTCTTCTTTGTAACCGATGCTAGTTCTGTCATTGTAAGATCATTGATTGTTGATGAGTTCTTCCAATGCCCTTGAGCTATTGGCATAGTTTTGGTTAGTTTTTCCTTTCTTCACTTCCTTACACAGCGAGACTACTTTGGCTTCTAATTCTTCCTTTTCTTGGTTTATTTCTTCTAACTTCTTTTGAAGTGACTCTTAAATGCATTTGTGTTCTTCAACTTCAATTTTGAGACCTTGAACTTTTTCTTCAAGAGTATTGGAACGAATCTTCTCTACCTTGAGCTCTTTTATAAGTTTGATTTTTTCCTTAGAAAATTCTTCTATGGTCAATCCTTCTTCTTTGTTGTTTGACACATCTTGTTTATTGTGCTTGGCCATAAACAATACTCTCTCATTTTATTCTTCTTCGTTGTCATTGTCTTCATTGGATGATGAGCTATCTTCTTTAGAGAGAAAGTTCCTTTTGGATCCTTCCTTGTTGAATTTATAAAAGCATTTCTTTCCTTTTGAGTTGCCATCACTTATGTTCGGACATTTTGATGTGAAATTCCCAACCTCACCATAGCCGAAACATATTAATGGAATTTTACCTTTGAATTTTCCCTTACCAATTTTTAGTTTTCTTGTAAAGTAAGCATATTCTTCAGCTAAAATACCTTCTTCATCATCTCCCTTTTCTTCACACTTGCCGGTGCATGTCTTTTAAATTAAAGGTTGTTTGTCCTTATTGGTTTTCTTAGATGCAACAAACACAGTTTCTATATGCGAAGTACCCTCTTCTTCATCAAGTCTCATTTCATATGCTATGAGAACTCCATGTAATTCCTCTTTGCTAAGTTTGTCTAGATTTGCACTGTATTCTAAGACCAATACCTTTGGGTTGAATCTCCCTGGTAACGTTCTAAGAATATTTCATATAATAGTCTTCTCATAAACTAGCTCTCCCAATCCTTCTAGAGTATTGGTTGTTTCATCAACGTATTGGAAGTATGCAGCAATGTTTCAATTTTCTTTCATTCTTAGTTGCTCAAATTTTGTTCTATAGATTTGAAGCATTGCTTCTTTGACATTTGAGTCACCTGCATATATATTCTCAAGCTTGTCCCATACATTTTTTTTTTATTTTACAATCGAACACCTTATGATAAGCAGATTCAATAAGTCCATTGATACTAATATTCTTTTCTTTTGCATCATTTACCAAATTCTTCTTACCTTGTTCATCTGTGGTTGATGTAAATCCATTTTGAACAGCGTCCCATACTTCGTAACCTTGCGCCAAGAGATAGACCTCCATTCTTCCTTTCCAGAGTGCATAATTATTTTCATTGAACAGAGGTACACCATTCTTGGTATGCTCCATGACCTCCTTTCAACTGTTAAACTGCTATTGAAGGAACCAAGCTTTGATACCAATGGTTGGAAATACTTTACAGTGACTGTATGTAGTACTGCCCACTTGAAGACTTCATGTGATGAACTTCTTGCTGTTGTTATGCACCTTGGATGTTGATATTATCATGCTACCCTTTGCTGCACCTTTCTTTGCTTTGCTGCCCTAGAAAGTCTGGTCCTTTGTAGCCCTTGACAACACATGATCTAGCTTTTTCTTGCCTTCTAAGAGCTCAATATTAAACCTGGTGTATCTCTGTTATTTCATATCCCAAATATCTTATTTTTGGTCCTTTAGCATTCCTCTGAGTCTTATTTCCAATTCCACAAGTCTAACCCAATTTGGATTCTTCAAGGGAGAGCTATACCCAATCTCTCACAATGCCCTAATTATGGACTATTTCAATAGAGTGAACTTGTACGGCATGCCACGTGTTACTGTTTCTTCATTTGGCTCTAAAATTGTTGGAGAGGAAACTACAGGCTGTGCACTATTTTCCACATTTTATGGAATTCCAATCTGATACTCAAAGAGACAGTAATGATGATTTTCCCAAGGTCACTTCTTTGAGATGAATTTCAGGAGCCTGCAAAAACACTGACTTCCACATATCATATATCTGAAAAATTTTCATACCATGATCTAAAATTTTCAGAGGAGGTTCCTTAGGATTTCGGCTTCTCCTCATAAAAATTTCAGCTTCTAAACTTTGTAAAAAAAAATTTAGAGGGAAAATTCCACGATGACCTGTTTCCGATGGTGAAATCCCTTGCATAAGGAGGATATGAGGATCACAATTTATATAAATGTTTAGGTTGAGATGGCCTTCAGCAAGTGAACATTGGAGGGATTTTAGGAGCTTAAAAAATATTAATTATTACTTTTCAATGACCCATGCCACAACCCCATGGGGTTTTAGCCCACTAACTAGGTTACAAACTTCAAACATGAATATCTCTCAAACCGTGAAGAATTATGTGGTGTGCCATATATCAACGGAAACATCTCGATAAGAAGAAACCATAAAAATCATTCTTGACCTAGAATATAGTAATTTGGTATGTAAAAATTCCCATGCAATATTGGGGTAGCCCCTAGTGCTGCTTGGGTTGACATCAATGACAATCGCTGATCAACACATTCAACAGAAATTTCCGTGCCAAATCAGTTTTTTCACCTCCAATAGTCATAATTTTAGTGGAATTCAATGAACCTTGCTTCATTTCACAGTAATTCATCCCTTGTTGCAGTTTCTTCTAACTCAGACATCTTCATGAATACTACACAATACTTCCGCTTAGATGAAGCCCTTTTGTCATAGAGTAATTTATATTTATGTGCTCTAACTTCTTATAGCACTAAGACTATTTACCACTCATATAGTTAGTGCGAAGTTCGAGGGATAGGGTCATCCCTATATAGCTTCAATCTACTCCCATTCACTCATCCTGGCATCATCTGATGGTCCAACTTCGTAAGATCAACTGTGCCTCCCTTCGAGATGTATCTGATAATATATGGTCCCAACCAATGCATTTGGAACTTTCCTAGGAACTTCATGAACTTTCTATCATACATGAGCACCAGTTCTCCTTCTTTGAATATTTTTTGCTTGATATGCCTATCATGCCAGGATTTTTCCCTTGCTTTTTGTAATTGTTGATGATATCTTGTAATGAATATATCATCCTCAAGAGAAAGAAATGGTTCTCACCTTTCCTCCGTGATATCATTTTCTTCCATATCTGTTACTACTGCAATTATTAGACTAGGCACAATATATTCCATAGGCATAACAACTTCATGTCCATAAACGAACCTAAGAATTTTTTTTCCTATCAAATTATTACATGTTGTTCTGTATGCCCATAATAATGCTAGAATTATCAGATCCCAATCATTTCTAACTAGAAGAATGAATGCATTGGCATCAATTAATGACAAAAGAAAATAGGAATGCATTCTTACTCATGCACCAGGAATTTGTAAGACATTTAAAGTCATCTTCAAAGGCATCATATTAAGTGAAAAATATTTAAAACGACAAATAAGAGACATTACATAAGCCAAAATGACAAGATCTTCTATATTAAATAGGAGAATTTCCTGAAAAATGGCAGTAAAAGAATGAAAACCCCTTCAACAGGTGATCTTCAATTTTTTTTTTATTGTTTGTCCACTACTACAAGGGAGGTATTCGTGAAAAACTGCCCAACCTTACAGAGTTTGCATTCATATTAAGACTCATTGAGTCTCAAAAGGAAGTGTTTGGGATTATAAAATTCTCCTCTAAGTCTATATTTGGTAGAGACATTAAGTCTTTTTAAATGTGCATGCATGCTTCATTACAAAAAATAAGTATTCAAAAATGGGGTAATTCTTCAGGGTGGTTATATTTTGATAGTAGCATCGCTAGTGATATAACTGCAATTGTGGACTGAAGAATTCTTGACATGTGGTCCCTTTCTGTGTTGAATAAGGAGAATTTTCTTGTTTTTAGTCAGGTCCTATCTCCTTTGGCCTTATTTGAAATTATGATTATTAACAATAGGACTAGATTAAAGGTGTTGAAGTACTAAGGCTTTATGGTAACACTTCTATAAAACCTAGGGACATAATTCTTCAACAATTCAACAATTTTGATGATGAAAGGGTTTTTTTTGCTTCAATTAGGGCATGTGGAGAAGGAATTAATGTAAAAAATTCCAATAAAGTTTTCATCCTTGATATTACATGGAATCCTTCTCATGATATGTATGACCAACAAGGGAAGAGTGATGTCCAATGACATATAAAACAAATTGGCATGATCATATGAGATTGATGTTTTTATTCTAGATCCAATGGAAATCAATTCTACAAGTGTTAGCACTACACCTAATAGTTGCGACACAGTTGTAGGTGGGGAAAATGAGTGTATTTTTGTGGAGAATGTTAATCAGTTGGTTGGGGATTTACCCTAAGATGTTGTGGAGAATACAACTACCATCCATCACATGCCATATATCATGGAATCCAAGATTCCCTTGGATGAAATAAATATTACTTTAAGCTCTAATAATGTGCCTATTATGATCTCACATCAAGTGTCTGATCACAATCCTAGTGGTTGTAAGCCTATTAACACTAGATTTTTTAGAACAAGGCACGTGGAATAAAATTCAACAAAACGTTTTTCAGCTGTAGATATGTTGTCACAACCAACAATACGATGTTGATAAGTTTATCTTATGTTTCTAATTCCTTTTGTGGTTGTTGGTATAAAAGATAATGCTAATGAAAAAAAATAGGGGAAAGAGGATACTGATAAAAAAAATTATTTTTTGTGGTCTACAATTAGCTTACAGTATTTCTATGGAAATTGAATGTCCAAAGATATATGCTTTCATTAGGTAAACAATTTTGGATACATAATGTGCATAATAGTTAAATACAACCCACTAATTTCAATGCTAAGAAATTAATATGTCTCAAGCATTAGAAAAGATGCCAACACTTAAAGGACTGCAATCCAGTAATATGCAAAGAGTTGAGTAGATTGCAAGGCTCATAAACATGTTGCAATATGGACTCTACAAAAGGAAATGAGAAGAATTAAAGAAAAATTCCCTGAAAGATTTTGAATAGCATATAAGGAAATTAATATGTAAATCAAATACAAATAAATGTGATGCAACCAAGGACATGATATATGTATCTTCTTTAAAAGGGAGAGGTCCAAGAGAATTATTTAACCCCTTAGAAGAATGAGAAGCTTGCCAATACCTTGCTATTATTCAGATCCATTTCCAAATCTAACTCTACTTCCATGTCATCATTAGCCTTCCTACCTTGACTAATTCTACTAAACGAATGAAGCAAGTAGTTCTCATCCAATGGCAGATGTTAGGGGTTAGTTTCTTAATATTTAATGAGTCAAGGGGTTTATGGGTTATGAGTTATGAGTGTAGGGCTTAATGGATTATGGATTGGGGGTTAAGGGGATATGGAATTCAATGTTTATGGGTTAAGGGCTTATGGTTTGTGATAATTGTATTATTAATTCCCTTATCACCACTATTTTGGCTTCCCCTATCGATTTCTCTCGCTACCTTCCCTCTAGGTCCCCTAGAGGCCCCTATGAGATTAGGTCTTAATCCCCCTTCTCATTCTCTAATGCTAGTATTATAGATCATAGTAAACCATGCTTGCACCTCTAAATTATACCCATTCATGCTACCCTTGTGTCCCCTTGCCTAGTTCTTTCACATTTCCCAAGGCACAAATCAAATATTTGGATGTATCTTGGATGACTTGTCACATTACACTAGCTTCACGCATGAATATGAATTGCCATCATTTAAGAAATTTTTGGAGGGTTTTCATGGCATAGTCAAGGGTCACACTTACAAAAAAAGTTCATTTAATTATATGTTAGAGGGATTAAGGACTATAGGGTTGTTAACAGAGAAAAAATTCCACCTTTCCAACAAGGGGGAATTAACCCGATCGTGGGTCCCAACTAGACCTGCTCTCGTTTGGAATGGATAATCCCAACGGGTTTTAAGGACTGTTATAATGGTTAGGGGAATAATGAGTTAGTGGTTAAGGGATTAGAAATTAGGGGCTTAGGGTTTAGGGGAATAGGATATTAGGGGTTAGAGTTTTAGGGTTTAGGGGTTAGGAGAATAATGAGTTAGTGGTTAAGGGGTTACGGATTGGGGGCTTAGGGGTTAGGGGATTTAAGCGCATTTAAGGGTTAGGGAAATAATGAGTTAGTGGTTAAGGGATTATGGATTGGGGTTAGGGGAACAATGAGTTATTGGTTAAGGGTTTATGGATTGGGGGGTTAGGGGTCAGGGGATTTAAGCACATTTTTGGGTTAGGGGTCGAATAATGAGTTAGTGGTTAAGGGATTAGGTATTGGGGGCTTAGAGTTTAGGGGATTTAGGCGCAGTTAAGGGTTAGGTGAATAATGAGTTAGTGGTTAAGGGATTAGGGATTAGGGATTAGGGGGTTAAATGGGTTAGGGGTTTGGAATTAGGGTTTAATGGGTTAGAGGTTTAGGGTTTAGGGGGTTAAATGGGTTAGGGTTTTAGAGGTTTAGGGGGTTAGGGGATTTAGAAATTAAGGATTTTAGAGGTTAGGGTTTGGGGGGTTAAATGGGTTAGGGTTTTAGGGGTTTAGGGGTTTAAATGGGTTAGGGGTCAGGAATTAGGGTTTAAGGGGTTAGGGGTTAAGTGTTTATAGGTTTATGGTTTAGGGGGTTAAATGGGTTAGGTTCAGGTACCTAGCATACCTTGTCACTACCTCCTTAGCACACCTAGAACTTGCTAACACCTACCATACTTTGTTAGGTCATGTGAGGGAACCTAGGAAACGTGCTCAGGAGGGTTGGGTCAAGTAGTGTCATATGAGGGTGCCCATTAAGGAAACACGTTCAGGCAGGTCGAGTCAGGTCGCCTGGCGTTATGACGCCCAAGGAAATGTGTTCGGGCATGTTGGGTCGGGTTGAATGAGGGTGGTCATATAAAAAATGATAAGTTGTGACCACCCATGTGCCTTGTGCACGTTCGTGCAACACATTTTTTATTTGCTCCCTCATTCCTTCGTTCGGGTGGGTTGGGTCATGTCTTGTGAAGGCACTATTTGGTGTGGAGCCTGATTATATTGTTTATTTTGTATCACAATGTTGGACCCCTGTACCTTAATGGGGGCAACAACATCACCCGTAATTGAATGCTGTCTAGGGGGTCCAAGGGGGGGTAGCTATGACTTTATGGAGCACCCCCCCTGGCGAGGGGTTTAGAGGGCAGCGCACCCGAAGCTAAAAGCAGATGTAAAATTGCCTTGTAAAAGTATAGTAATTTCTAGTCAATTTGGGTCGTTCATTAGGCAGATGATCTGGCGATAGAAGTTATGTTTAGTTTATGGTTTTTTTCCCTAGAAGGCAACCCCTCACTTGTATGAGGGTATTTTATTGCAGCTGTGGATGGTATATGTATTCTCAGAGAAAGAAACAGATAGGCAGACTATGAGAGAGAACAAAGGATATTACAGCGGATCTGTTGTAGGTTTTATCTCTTCATCTTGCTGGATAATAGAAAGGAAGGACTAGCTGTTCGGGGTGGACATAGCCCAAACTGGGTGAACCACGTATATCTGTGTCTCTTTGGTTTTATGTGTTTTGTGTGCTTGTGTTTTTTTCATATTTTATGTGTTTCATTGCTCTGTAATATCTAATTTTCTAACAACTCGTATCGGAGCCGAAGGTCTATTTGGCTGATAAACTCGTAGGAAATAAGGGTTCCTGGTTCGAGTGGGAGCAATGGTGGAAGATGGTAAATTTAGGGTCGAGAAGTTTAACGACCAAAACCTCCCACTGTGGAAGATGCAGATGGAATACTATCTATATCAGAAATATCTGTACCTACCATTGAGCAGAAAAACAAAGAATCTGATAGCTATGATAGACGCAGAATGGGAGATTCTCGATAGAAAGGCACTCGGAACAGTATGGTTGTGCCTTGCAGCATCGGTAGCCTTCAATATTTCGAAGGAAACAACAACAGAGGGTTTGATTAAGGTGTTGGTGAAATTATATGAAAAACCCTCGGCCTCAAACAAGGTATTTCTTATGAAACGTTTATTTAATATTAAGATGTCAGAAGGTGGATCTATTGCAGACCATTTAAATGATTTTAATACAATTACCAGTCAGTTAAATTATGTAGGGGTAAACTTTGATGATGAAGTTAGGGGTCTTTTATTTTTTTGCTCATTGCCAGAAAGCTGGAATGGTTTAGTTATGGCCATTAGTAACTTTGTCTCTGGATCTAGTACTTTAAAGTTTGATGGTGTTTTCGGTGCTATCTTTAGAGAGGAAATGCGATGGAAAAGCTCCGATGAGACATTGGGTAATGCTTTGAGTGCAGAGTCTAGGGGAAGAAAAATGGAAAGAGGAAAGAGCTCAAGATATCGCAGTAAATCAAGGAAAGGGAGATCCAAGTCCATATCGGGGATAGTGTGCTGGAAATGCGGAAGGAAATGACACCTGAAGAAAGACTATAGATCTCAAAAGGGAAAAGAAGGAGACACACAGCAAGAAAACAATCATGAAGCAAATGTGACAAGTGACGTGTTACAAGATGCTTTGATTCTTTCTTTTGAAAATTTTACTGATTTCTAGGTAGTAGATTTAGGGGCTTCATTCCATGCCACACCTAATAAGAAATATTTTCATGACTATGTTCAAGGAGATTTTGGACAAGTCCATTTGGGTGATTTTAAACCCTGTGAAATTGTTGGAATGGGTAAGGTTCTTGTAAAAGAATAGAATGGAAACCAATGGTTATTAAAGGAGGTAAGGAATGTTCCAGATCTGAAGAAAAATCTCATTTCAACATGGCAGTTAGGTAGTGAAGGTTGTGTGACAACTTTCACAGATAAAACTTAGTCTAGGCTTGTTGCCTATAGAAAAAGGTGAAAAAGTTGGTACATTGTATATTTGCAATGGTATTTATAACTACGGTAATTCTTTAACCCAAAGGAGAACGAAGATGCAACATTATGGCATCATAGGCCTCGAACACATGAGTGAGAAGGGGATGAAGATTCTTCACTCAAGAAATTTGTTTCCAAGTTTGAAGAATGTTGATTTGGATTTCTGTTAGAATTGAATTTATGGTAAACAAAAGAGAGTCATATTTCTCAGAGTTGGGAAAGAAAATAAAAGTGAAAAATTAGAGCTTGTGCATACAGATGTATGGGGACCAGCTCAGGTATCATCTCTTGGTGGCTCTCGCTATTATGTTACGTTTATTGATGATGCAACTAGAAATTTTTTTATTTATTGTATTCAAAATAAATCTGATGTATTTGATACTTTCAAGAAATGGAAAGCTTTGGTTGAAATTGAGACAGGAAAGAAGTTAAAGTGTCTCAGATCAGACAATGGAGGTGAATATTGCAGCAAAGAGTTTGATAGGTACTGTTCAGAGCATGGAATTCGTAGAGAGAAGACAGTTCCAAGAACACCACAATAAAGTGGTGTGTTAGAAAGGATGAACAAAAAAATCATGGAGCGTGCAAGGTGCATGAGATTTCATGCAGGATTTCCTTTACAATTTCGGGTAGATGTTGTAGATACTATTTTTTATCTAATAAACAAAGGGCCTTCAAGTTCCTTGGATGGTGGTATTCCAGAGGAGGCATGGACAGGTAAAAAGGTAAACTACTTCTTTTTAAAAACTTTTGGTTGTGAGGCATTTTTCCATATTAATAAAGAAAATAGAACAAAGATTGAGGAAAAATCAAAGAAATTTACCTTTATGGGATATGGTGTTAATGATTTTAGTTATCGCTTATATGATTATGAAAATCAAAAAATCATTAGGAGTAGAGATGTAATATTCAATGAAAAGGTATTGTATAGGAATCAGTTGTAGGAAAAGAAACATGAAAAAGAAAACAAAGAATACACAGTTCTTGACAAGGTCACATAAAAATTAAAGGTGCCTGAAAATAATAATAATCAACAGCCACAAAAACAACAACAACCACCATGATAACCAACAGGCTCTTACTTGAAAGTGGTGTTGAAAGATCTACCAGTGAAAGATCTACCAAGATAAGTAAACCCCCTGAATGATACTCTCCATTATATTATTTATTTTTGACTGATTCCGGTGAACCTGAATGCTATGAAGAAGCAATGTCGGTTGAAAGTAGGAAGAAGTGGGAGCTAGCCATGGAAGAAGAGATGGACTCCTTAATGCATAACCATACTTGGGACTTAGTCAAGTTGCCTGCAAGTAAAACTACATTGCAGAATATATGGGTTTACGGAGTTGAAGGAAGAAGATGGAGGAAAACGGAGAGGTACAAAGCTAGACTTGTGGTGAAGGGGTTTGCACAGAAGAAAGGTATTGATTTTGATGAAATATTTTTTCCTGTTGTTAAAATGAATTCAATCAGAACTAGTTTAAGTCTTGTAGCATCGGGAGATTTACATCTTGAGCAGTTAGATGTAAAGACAACATTTCTCCATGGAGATTTGGAGGAAGAGATATACGTGCAACAACCAGAAGGATACTTTTGAATAAAGGAAAAAAAATTAATTAATAGAAAGGTTAAAGAAAAACATGGGGGAGAGCGAGGGCTCGAGTAGTGAGGGGCCAATTGTAAGTTATGTACGAGTTATACTAGATGTCACTCTGATCATTGTGTTTATCTAAAAAGGAAAAATGATGGCAGCTATATTATATTGTTATTGTATGTAGATGACATGCTTGTTGCAAGGTCTAACATGCAGGAAATAAATGTGCTCAAAAGAAAATTGGCAAATTCATTTACAATGAAGGATTTGGGAGCTGCAAAACAAATCCTTGGTATGAGAATAACTAGAGACAGGAAAAATCTCATATTAACACTGTCTCAGAATGAGTACATAAAAAAGGTGTTGAAAATATTTAATATGCAGAATGCAAAACCAGTTAGTACACATTTTGCTAGCCATTTCAAACTTAGTAAGGAGATGTGCCCAAAGACCTAAGAAGAAATGGATTATATGTCTAAAGTTCCATATGCATCAACGATTAGAAGCAATGGCAGCCAATGGTTTGCATAGGCTTTGATATTGCATGAAGTGGAACTGTAAGCGAGTGAATGAATAATCCGAAGAAACATTGGATGGCAAGTAAAATTGATTCTCGGATATTTGAGAGGTGCCACAAATCAAGCATTATGCTTTGGTGGTTCAAACATTGATCTATAGGGATATGTTGATGTAGATATGGTAGGTGACGGAGATAACGGAGAGGCACTACGGGGGTATGTATTTACTTTTGTAGGTGGAATAGCTGTCAGTTGGGTTTCAAAAATCCAAAGTGTTGTTGCACTTTCAACAATAGAAGCAGAGTATGTTGTTGCTATAGAGGCTAGTAAAGAAATGATTTGGTTACAAAGGTTTATGGATGAATTGGGTAAGAAGCATGATATGGGCATGTTATACAGTGATAGCAAAAGTGCCATTCATCTTGCAAAGAACTCAAAATTTCATTCCAGGACTAAAAACATACAGCTCAAGTACCATTTCATACGGTCAGTATTGGAAGATGGACAGTTGAAGCTGGAAAAGATACACACTAGCCAGAATCCTGCAGATATGCTAACAAAAGTTGTAACCAAGGAGAAACTGAGAATATGCTCAGTTTCAATTGGTCTTCAAGAGTGACGATGAATATGAGAAACAACCAAGTCCAAAGTGGAGTCATTGTCCAGCAAATGAAGCAACGATGGAGTTGCTACAATTAGTCTTCAAGTGGGATATTGTTGGGTGTGGAGCCTGATTATCTTGTTTATTTTGTATCACACTATTGGACCCCTGTACCTTAGTGGGCATGAAAACACTGCCCGTAATTAAATGCTGCCTGGGGGCTCCAAGGGGAGGTGGCTGTGACTTTATGGATCCCCTCGCTGGCGGGGGGTTTCGGGGGCAGCGCCCCCTAAGCTATAAACATATGTAAAATTACCTTGTAAAATTATAGTAATTTCTAGACAATCTGGGCCGTTCATTAGGCGAATGATCTGACGGTATAAGTTATGTTTAGTTTATCATTTTTTGCCCTAGAAGTAAACCCCTCACTTGTATGAGGGTATTGTATTGCAGTTGTGGATGGTATATGTATTCTCAGAGCGAGAAACAGATAGGGAGACTGTGAGAGAAGACAAAGGATATTACAATGAATCTATTGTAGGTTGTGTCTCTTCATTTTTCTCGATAGTAGAAAGAAAGGACTGGTTGTTCGGGGTGGACGTAGCCCAAACTAGGTGAACCATGTATATCTATGTCTCTTTTGTTTTATGTTTTTTGTGTGCTTGTTTTTTCCACATATTTTATGTGTTTCATTGCTCTGTAATATTTAATTTTCTAACAGGCACCCAAGGAAACGCGATCGGTGGAGGATTTGGCTCGGGGTAAGATTTGTTGAGAGAGTCGTATAAAAATTACAAGGTGTGAACCCTGCCGCACGTTAAATATGACATTTTCTTTCTGCTGTGCATGTACGTTAAAGTAGGTTAGGTCGTGTAAAAAGATCGAACCATACTGCCAACAGTGCCTAGAAATGTTGGGGGTAAGTTGATTCGTGATGGTGCCCAAAGAAATGCGTTAGGAATTAGGAGGATTGTACATCATTGATAAATTTGGTTCTTGTCTTAAATACGGTATAGTAATAGTTCATTTTGGTCATACTTCATTCTAAAATGTTGGAGGTGTTTTGTTTCATAGATTATATTCAGCTACCTAGTGCCCCAACATGACTTGATAATAATGGAGACTTGTTTGATTCTATTTTGAGTTGTTTTTGGAAGGCATTGATGTTGGTTGTTTCATAAAGGAAAGCAACATGGATGTAGGTTTAAGGGGTTAAGGGTTAAGGGTTTATAATTTTAGGGTTTAGGGGGTTAAATGGGTTAGGGGTACCTAGCATACCTTGTGACTCCCTCCTTATCACACCTAGAACTTGCTAACACTCCCTATCACACACTCTTATTCATGTTGGTTGTTTCTTAAAGGAACGCAACATTGAAAAGCAACATTGATGCGGTTGTTTACCATTTTTGATTGTAATCGGAAAAATCCAACCAAATTACACGACACATGCAGAGCCACCGGCAACGTTCATGGTAGCCCTCGTATGACCCAACTTTGACCCAACCCCGACCGTAAAACACATTTCCTTGGGTGCCCTCACATGACATGACACGACATGACACCTTAAACACATTTCCTTGGCACCCTCACATGACCCCGAGTCCAGGCCCGCACGGGGCTGTCTTCGCCCGGCACTCTCACACGGGCCTGCTCGAATGGACCTTAATCGCTTGAACGTGTTTCTTAGGGGTCCCTCACATGAAATGACCCAACCCGACCCGACCTAACCCAAACTGAATGTGTTTCCTTGGGCACCATCACACGACCCGACCTGACCCGACACGCCTGAACGTCGATTAAGGCATGACGAGGGAGAAAATGACAAAAGGTCTTACGAACGCATGTTAGGTCCTGATACTTTGTTAGATTGGAAAGAACAAATGAAAAGGGGTAACATCAAACCAATATTTAGATTCCTAGGACCTAGGCTTCATGGACTCAGAGAGGGCTCTCTCTATAATTATGAGAAAGATGTAACTTTGTATGATTTTAGGGTTTTGATTTTAGTCTAGTTATAAGGATTATGGTTTGTTTTTTTGTTTGTTTGGTTGGGTAGGTTGTCAAGTAGAACATATAGAGTAAGAGAGGTTTAGACCATTGGGCTATGGAGTCTATAAAAGGTCTTGAAAATTTTAACAATAGGTCAATGGTGTATCACAAGGCAAGTCTAAGAAGGTCAAATGGATCTAAAAGCTTATGTGAATGAAGTGAACATCAAATTGTGAACATAGTAGGTGCAAAGGGCAGTTAAGAATCCTTTGACAAATACTTTAACAATAATGACCTTTAAAATCACTATGCATGAAGAAATAACCAAAGAGAAGGCATACCAATAACTTCTTTGACTAAACCCTAGCAAGTAAACATTAAGGCAACAATTCAGTGAACCATAGAGAGAAAAAACATGTAAGTCCTCTAGTGATTTCACCTTTAGGCAAATAAAAACATTTAATATAACATATAGTAAAGATTAAATAGCAGGTAACTCCTAATTTACTTAATTAAAATGTAGATACCTCCAAATCAACCATTTAAGATGAATATAGGGTAGGGAAAACCATAGACCTCTTCAACCAAACCTATTCAGTAATACTTCAAAGTAAAAGACCTCAAAAACAATGTTTATGTTATATCAAAGAGAAGGGCTAACCATAAAACTACTTTGAAATTTTCTTCATTGAATCATTCTTAAGATAAAGAATCTATGTGGAACAAGAGAGCATTCAAGAATTCTCTAATTTGACCTAGTAGAGGAAAACATACAAATAATAGGAAGAATACAGTGCTAAGGTGTCTCTAAGCAACATTTCTTAACCTAAATCTCTATTGTACTACATGAGAAAGATGAGACAAAATGATAACATAAGAAAACAAGTACTAAATAAGGAACACATCACCATTAACTATGCTCATGAATCTTGCAAGTGAGCTTGCTCCATGGTAAAGCAAATCAAGCCATCCACAAAAACCAAAGCCAATTTCTCTTCAATCTCAAATCTATTTTTTTCTTCGTAATAATCATACAACATGTAAAATGAGGCCTCCATGCAGTATTTAACTATCAAGGAGGACCAAAAACCTAACTAGGGTTTCCAAAATGTCATAAATAGACAACTGTCCTTCTTCATCTTCACTCTCATAAAAAACACCCAAGACCTCATCTAGGTTAACCTCAATCCTTTCATCCTCTTTCTGAGCTTTATAAGGAGGAGATGGCAGCCCATTTTCATTATGCATTGGCTTAGTATTTTCATAGGGTCTGCAAATACTTACATCCCCAGGCTGTTTAGCAGGGTTTGTAGTGTTATTCACCCAAGGGTGTTCTTAGTCGGGAATCCCTACCTCATCCTCAAGGAGGGAGATGGTTTGGACTTCATTTCCTTATTCCGGCATTTGGAAAAGCTTATCTCTACAGCTACAACGTTATTTCTGCAACAGATTAACATTGTGTTGCTGGGTGTAGTAACAGAGGAATTTATAGAGCCATCCTTTGGCTTATTATTCAGGGGGGATCTTGCATATTCTTTGGAGGAGCATCTAAGGTGACTTCTGGGCATCATTTCAGATCTTTGGCATTAGGCCAATCACTCATCATCTCTCACAGTGCAGTCTTGGGCAGATACTGTGTTATTTTTAGAGGTAGCTGCAGGGAGAGTCCAGTTGAGCTCATCAGGAGGATTGTTCTTGAGTAGAGGGATCAGCCTTCTATTGAAGAGCATTATCAGAGGAGGGCATCACTATTTCAGATCTTCCATAGCCTCTTTGTATATTTTGATTTAGTTGCAGTGACAAGTCAAATTGTCGCATTGTACATTTTTCGGCATTTCTAGCAATCTCTCCTAGATTGGCTAGAAATCTTATATTTGAGCCCATTTGTCTATCCTTGGGCATTTATTTCTATGTATCAGCCATATTTCATGTATTTACATCTACAACAGCAGCTACTCTCCTATAGATAGCGCAGTCACTGCTTTCGACATTTTTGCACAGTTGTTGCATCTCTTGTATTTCATAGCTTTATCTTTGGAGATGATTCCCATTACATGTGAGGGTTATAGCTCATTATATTTATGTATATTGTTGCTGATACACTAATGTACATGTTGGCTGTAATATATTACATCTTATTTTTCCTTCATATTTTCATAGTTCATGGTTATGTTCATGTATTGTTGTAAGCTCTCTCATTGAGCATTTTTTGAGACACCTATTTTGGGGAGATATGTATAAGCCCTATAGGCTTATTTATTTGAGCTTATCTTCTGGGAGAGTAATGTATGAAGGGTAAACAAAGGGATCTAAGTCCCCTTTCAGCTTATTTTCACACTACCTCTCTTATACATCATCCTTGAGGACCACATTTCCGAAATTCCTGAAAAAGGAACATTACATAAATGGACTTTAGTTCCCCCAGTTGCTTATTTTCCACTTCATAATAGTGAATCACATTCTTGGCCCTACCTATTTTTTCTTGTAGATCTCTCATCTGAGCATCCTTGCTTTGGAGAAATTATATTGTGATTCTTCGCTCTTTTTCATCATCGCTGTCAAGGTGAATAAGCTGGAAGTCTTGTTAAATCTCATGATTTTATTCCTCTTTTTTATCAATGACCTTCCCCTTACCCTTGTCAAGTTGCTTGGTTGAATTAGAAGGCATGGCCCCTTGCCTCTTGAGGGCAACAAACACATGCCTTTTTCCTCTTTGATAGGTCAAAGGAAGAGGTTAAATGTTACCTATCTCAATGCCATATGTTTTATTTCCATCATTGTTGTCATATTCACTGTCATCATAGCTCTTATCATTACTGCTCTCATGGCTACCATCTTCATTGGCATCATCATTTATTTCTTCTTCACTGACATCTTCTTCACTGCTTTCTGTACTGCCTTCTGATCCACTCATTTGTGCTTCATCACCATTCATCTCATTGCCTTCTATTTCAATGTTCTCTTCTTTATCACTGACATCATTTATTTTTTCCTTGCTTCTTTGTTCATGGTTTTTTTCCTCATTGCCTTCTGCACCATTACTATCTACCTCATTGACTTCACTGTCATGTGTTCTGTTGTGATCAGTTCCATCAAGGCTCTTTGAGCCACTATAAATATCCTCACTCATATTTGCCTCAATGGCATCCTCTGCTCTGATATCCTCTTCTTTTCTTTCTTCTTCACCAGTATCTGCTTCACTGATTTTAGACCCAATAGAATTTTCTTCACTACTTGATTTCTCATTGTTACCTCCATCATTTTCATCAACCTTATTTGCATTTGCTTCACTGATGTCTCGGATTTCTGACTTATTTCTATCATCATTGTTGCTCTCTTCCCTATCATTGACATCTACCTCACTGTCATCATGCTTACTGTCATCAGCCTTATTTTCATCATCCTCACTACTAGGTGCTTCATCATTATTTGCCTCACTGTCATCATGCTTACTGCTATGTGCCTCACTACACTCTTCTTCATTGTTTTCTTCTTCATTATTTCTTGATTCATCATTACCATCTCCCTCATTGACATTTTATTTCTCATTGTCACTTCCCTCATTGTCTGGTGCATTGTGAGAGGGTGATGAAGGAGGGTTGTCATGAGGTGAAGGAATATGTGTGGATGGAGAGACATGAGGAGTGGAGTGTGACGTTGAAGGATGAATGGGAGGCTGGGAAGATGAAGGTACACATTAGGGGAATTTTGAGGTCTAAAATGGGCCTCATAAGAAAAATGTACAACAAAAATAAACTTTATAACAACCAATAGGATTCAAGATGAGGATGTCATCCATAATGGATGATTCACCATTTTTGGAGTAAAAAAGTAAAAATATTAAAAAATAATAAAATAATAAAACTACTTTTCAACTTGTATTTTAAACTTATCTCCCAAAATTTTTACTCAAATTTCGAGCGGGAGTACTCGTTGGATGTGGAATTTAATTCCTCATCCAAGGAGTACCCATGTTGCATACTTTCGTTGAACTCTTCTACATGAAAAATGAGAAATACATAAAAAAACGTGATTGTAATCACATTTTTTTTATGTATTTCTCATTTTTCGTGTAGTAGGACCCATCAAAAGTATGCAACATGGGTACTCCTTGGACAGGGAATTAAATTCCGCATCCAACGAGTACTCCCGCTCGAAATTTGAGTAAAAACTTTGGGAGATAAGTTGAAAATATGAATTGAAAAAGTAGTTTTTTCATTTTTCCCTCTAAAATTTGATGATGTCATCAAATCTTATTAGATTTTTTCCACTATTATTTTATAATTTCATTAGGAGGCCCATTTTAGACCTCAAAATTCCCCTAATGATCTTGCTGCTTTTGGCCTTGTGGATTGGTGAACACCTCATGGGCAATGAAAACATCCCATGGAATTTTCTTCTGTTGTAACTGGTGTAACACAACCATCTTAATCAAAGAGTGATGAAATAATATATTCATCTGCTAAGGGTACCTTCTCTTTTTCACAATATAGGAAATTTTATCAATGCTTCTGTAGAGGTAATAGGGTAGGTGCAGCATCCTCACCCTGGTAAAGTGCATAAGAAACCTAATGTGATAGGAGAAAAGCTTGGAGAACCTTCCCTCACATGTAAAATACTTCATAATGATTCTCATCATAGGTGCATATCTCTCCAAAAAATGTGAGAAAGGAAAAATGGATTTGTAGTTGTCTTTTTATCTATGCTTTAGGAAGGGTTCATAGTAGCTCATGTCAAGATTTGCCTACTTGAACCATTTCTCCCCTACACTAGGTATGCATGTGGCATTGGAAATAACATCTGTAGATAGCTCAAAATTTACCCCTACAAGGCTAACTTGTTTGTCATGCAAGTTAATGATGAATAGCCTAGTTAGCTCAGGGTGGTTTTTCACCTGTTGTACCCTTTCACAAAAATCACAACAGCCTACATTTTGGAAGCATGAAATAGTCATGGGAGATGCCATTAGCTCTATGGTGTTTAGAGGTTCAAATCTGTTGATTTTTCCACCTTTGTGCCCCTGCCTCCTTGGCACTTGGCCTTCTCCACCACTACCACTGTCTTTTGACATTGTGACACTGCCTTTGAAACCCTAGCACTAATATGGAAGAGGGTAAGGGAATGGCAGTCTGCTTGTGAATGAGATGAGTCAGGGTGTAGGTATATCAAGCTGAATGAGAGGATAAAACCCAATGATAACCTCAGCTACTTGTTTAAACTCTGTGTTGAAAACTCCTTGTACTGTTGTAAAACTATTAGGAAAGAGGGAATGTAATGTCAATCTATTTGTAGTGTAAGGGACAAATCTTATGAAGGAATTGGGTGAGTGTAGGCACAGCCTTAGATGAATGAAAAATTTTCAACAATGTGCCCTTCTAGCTATCACTGGTCTTCTTGGTATGAAGATGAAGAAATTTTTTAAACATTGATGTTTAAGATTGAAAATTATGGTTTCCTTCTTTCAATTAAATGATGACCGAATACTTGAAAAAGGGACAAATCTTATGAAGGAATTGGGTGAGTGTAGGCACAGCCTTAGATGAATGAAAAATTTTCAAAAATGTACCCTTCTAGCTATCACTGGTCTTCTTGGTATGAAGATGAAGAAATTTTTTAAACATTGATGTTTAAGCATGAAAATTAGGGTTTCCTTCTTTCAATTAAATGATGACCGAATACTTGAAAAAGGGTTGATGTCCTGTACTTATCCTCACCAGTAGTTGAAGACACCTTGGAGTTAGTTTGAAGATATTTTGAGTTTATTTTAGTGCTTTTAGGTTGCAGGAGGCCCTCCTGGCCAAGCACGCAACACCTATGAAAATGGTGGGTTAGTTTGGGCAAAGGTGCAATGCCTTGTTCCAGGCGTGTAGCGCTAAAGTACTTTTACCGGGGATGTCGGGAAAAATCGAGAAAGCATGCAACGCTTTTCCAGGCATGCAATGCCATGTTCTAGGCATGTAGAACCTTGAGAAAATACACAGGAAAAAATGCTAGGGGCATAGCACCCAACTCCAAGCGTGTAGCGCCGACCTGAGGGCACATCGCCGAGCAAACTTGTCCAATTTCGCACAGAAAATTCACAAGTTTTTCTCTCCTTGAATGCTCTCAATCTCTTGAATGCAAAAATGATTTATTTGAAATGTCAAATGAGATTTTATAGACTTGGGACTTAAATTTATCTTTGCAACCCACTCTCCTAATGTTTTTAAGCCTTTTTTCACTTTTCACTGATATTCCTTTGTCACTAACTCTCTGACCTTTTTGCTTTGCAGGTTTTCTTGAGTTTTGAAACTTAACTCTTCTTTTTTCTTCTTGAGGCATAATATACTCATTTGAGATCCTTGGAGTTAGATTAGTCATGGTAGCACCTTCAAAACTTTATGTAGCTTCCATTACAATTTTTAACTTTTCTTTCTCACCTTGGCTGAAAGTTAGGAAATTTCTGTTCCTTTTGATCCTGAAAACTTGACATATTCATTCTAACACAGCAGCAACCTTAAAATCATCTTTGATTTTCACCTTGGAGCTCAACATCATGTTTTTCATATTTTTGACCACTGCTACTTTGTAGGTGATTGAAATGATAATTTGACTCTCTTTTGATTCTAGAGGATTGATATGTTTATTATGACATAGCAACAGCCTCCAAAATCCTCTGTTATTTCCATCATGAGGTCTAACTCAACTCCTTACCTTCTCTAAATAACCTTTTTACATTGTCTGTAAGCAGGTTTTCTCAAATTGTGAATGTGACTTCTTCTTGGCTCATTGATGTCCTTTAACACTTTTGTTTGCAGGTGACTAAGATGATGAATTTTGACCTTCTTTTTGCTCCTTGAAGCATAACAATCTCATTAAACATATCTAGGAGGATTTCACATATCAATACCTTCAAAACTCTCCTTTGTCTGCATCATAGAGTTAAAACCATGCTTCTTAATTCCTTTGGCCACTTTTGATTTGCAGGTGCCTCAAAACAATGATTTTACCTTTCTTATTGATACTCTTTACATCCTTTCTCGGTAGGTTTTTCTTGAGCCACAAGCTTTATTTTCTTTGGCTTATTTATGTCCTTTAACACTTTTCTTTGTAGGTGACTAAAAACCTTGAAGTGGCTCTTCCTTTGATCTTTGAAGCTTGCTAAATTCACCTTTGACAACCTTAGGAACTCAAACACAAGGCAACATTTTCAAAACCCCTTCTTTGCTGGAATCATGGATTTTTTAACGCACACTTTGCTCATCCAGGCATGGCAAACTCATTTTTCACAATTCTGGGGTCTGATCACAGTGGAATCTTCAGAATCTTTATTTTCTGTCATCAATGAGTTCACCTCTTCATCTCACCTCCTCTAGCCAATTTCCCAAAACCTTAGATGTTTGGAGTGCTTTAAGATGATCATTAGTATTGTCTTCTAAGTTCTTTATAGCCCTTTCAAGTTCATTCATTTCTGTCTAGTTCACCTCACCTTTTTCCCTATTTCATCAAAAATCTCTGAAAAATGTTTCTTCATGTTTTCACTTTGTGTGTCACCTGTAGGTTATTTGCTACAAGTGGTTAGTGTTTTGACATTTAAGTGGGCCATTCAGCTCAAAATCCTAGTTCTCCTTGCAAGACCAACTTGTTTCCCTTTCTTCACTTGTAGTTTATGATTTGATAAGGCAAACTTCTTTGGAAAATTTCTAGCAAAGGAAAAGTAGTGCCTTAAATATCTAATGATGACCTTCAACCATGCAAAACCCTAATTGACTTAGTGGGAGGATTATTTGACTTGGTCTTTGACTGAAAATTGGCTTGGAGTCTCCAAGTGTAAAAACAGAGTATTGACAAAGTGGTATATTGAAGATCCAAAATCCAATGTACTTGATTTATATAAAGAGCCTACAGAGATAGTTTTGAGACCATCAATGTTTGAGGAACCTGGTGAAAATGGGAAGGAATTGGTTTATAGGTAACCCTAGAGGCAAAGTGGAGTTACGGGAAAGGGAAAAATAGAGTGATGAGGTCATAGATAGGAAAAGAGGACAGGGATGAGTGGCACAAGCCCATAAGGAGATTTTAAGGAGTGGAAGGATGACCATGAAAGGGCAAGGTTGATAGAATAGTGAAAATTTTCCTATAAGGATAATGAAGGCAGTGAGATTTCTAAAACTCACAATATTTAGGGAATCTTGTTTTTAGAAATATAGAACCAATCTATAGTCATCTACAAATAGTAAAAATTACTAATGACTAATAGTGGCTCCACTTGGAGGGCATCTCCTTTTTAGGAGATGTCTAGGACCTCAAAGTTCAGGTCTGTGAGTTTTGAAGACCAATACCTTACTTGTACTTGGATGATCTATCTTCCTTCATTTGCTGATATTTTTCTTGAAGCTATGATCTGAAAAATATGAAAAGACATTATTGCTTCAACATTAGTTCTACCTACCCATCATACTTTGCCTAACATTTTCTCTTCTTTTGGGTGCACTTGAACTGGAAAACCCTCAACATTATTTTCTTTTGAAACCAAAAAAACTATCTACTTGTACCCTTATCACTTCCAAGAGTTCAGATTAGGCTAATACCTAGTCTACTCATCTATCAAGATTAAGCTGTTTGACAGATTTTCATTCTCTAACCTACTGACATGAAATTCAAAATATGATCAAACTAGGATTAAGAAATCTAATTTTCCATGGGCTATGGCATTTGGAAAAGCTCCACACATAAATTATTTTTGTACAATCAAAAACTAGAAAACATGAGGTTTGTGATTCAGAATTGGTTATGCATCCCTCTCATTTTCCTTTGGTTCAGATTTATGCTTTGGGAACCAACAATTTCTTCCTAATCTAACCTACTGACAAGTCAAGCTTAAATGGTTTGACAAGTTTCCTTTCACTAACCTATCAGCAGAAATTTAAAACATGTTTAATCATTATTAGGATGTATGACTAAACAAGACTTCTTTTTCAACAAGTAGTGGCATTTAAGCTTGCATACTTTCAGCAATACTCTTTTTTGGTATGGGATTTTACCTCTTCTTTTACCTGCCCTTTTTTTCTTCTTTTCTCTGTTTTTGTGTTTTTTCTTTCCTAATATTTCACCAAGAAATGTTATGTACAATGAATGAAAGCTTAAAACTAGGAATATTGACAAAAATATTTCTTGAGCATCCTGCCATTGACATGATCTTCAAATAACTTTGTTCCATCCAGCTCTTGTAAAAAGAAAGCATTGTTACCTCTAACTGAATGAATGATGTATGGACCCTTCCACAAATTTTCAAACTTGCCATGCTTGCCTTTGTCTTCTCTCCTTGAATCCAATTTCATCACTTTGTCTCCAATCTGGAAATCATTAGCCAAGGTCCTTCTGTCAAATATTTTCTTTATATTTTCTTGTACTTCTTGTGTTATTTTGTAAACTATTAGTCATCAATAATTTTTGCCTTTGTAGATGACTAAATGCTTATCCTAGATTTCTAGAAACAAAATTCATGAATATTATCAGTTCTAGAAATCTCACTGCCTTCATTATCCTTAGGATAATTTTTTTACTATTTCATTATCCCATCATGTCATGCTCAACTCACCAATCCTAGAAAACCCATCATGGGCTCATTTCACTCATTTTGTTTATGTTTTGTCACCATTGACCTTGGCACTCTGTTTTTGGCTTGCTTAATTTACTCCACTTGACACGTAAGATCACTAACCAACCTGCTCACTCTTCTGTTTCCTGGATACACCAAGCGTTGATGGTCTCAAAACTATATTTTTAGGCTCTTTAGATAAATCAAGTGCATTGGATTTTGGATCTTCAATACATCAAAATATCAAAAGCTCTATTTTTTATACTTGAAGACCCAAAGCTAAGTTTTCAGTCAAAGGCCAAGTCTGAAGAGCCTCCCACTAGGTCACCTAGGGTTTCATAGGTCATAGGATTGTTTTGGTGTTCTAAATCTCTGTTTTTCCTGTATCAAGAGGCTGCATTCAAAGAAGTAGAAGGTCAAGTAAATTTTGTCCAAATCTGATCAAAATCCTTCAAGGAAGGCCTCGTTGGTCAAAGCACAAATTCTGCAAGGGTCAACTGCCCTTTTTCACATTTCCACAAGAATGATTGAGATGGAAATTAGCATAAAAAGAGGTAAGGTAAGAGGGTGAATCGTCAGTAGTAGACATCCAGGACAAGGAAAAGGCAGCAAGCCTATGTACAATGAGATTCAGGGTTTTGGGACTAATTGTAAAAAAAGTGTTGCCAAGCAAGGAACCAATACAAAGGCCACAAAGACAGAAGGCACAGTAACACAACCAAGCACACATTGAAGATTTTCTAGAAATTATAAATGAAAAAGGGAAAAGGTTGAGGTGAACTGAACAAAAATGAATGAACTTGAAAGGGCTATAGATAACTTAGAACACAACACTACTTATTCTTCTCTAATAGCCCTAAAACCTAGAGGTTTGGCAAGATAGGCAAAAAAGGTGAAATAAAGATGATGGACCTCCATCATGGCACCAGAAAACCTTCAAAGGCTATTCAAGGTGGCCTTTAGGGTTTGTAAAGGAAACACTACTTCACTGCACCAAAGGGAGAAATTGTAAAGAGTATCAGTATGAGGGAGCCTAAGCTTTCAAGTATAGTCAAAGTTATTCAAATGGTCAAGATAAGGAAAGCATGAGGTAAAGTGTCAAAATTTAAAACCATGCTAAACCATGAAATCACTATTGGGTGACTAAAGGTTGTAAAAATCCAAACAGTGACAAAAGGATCGAAGGAAAATATGTTATAGGCACCTGCAGAAATCAGAAGTGGCCAAGGAAAGACATAACATGGTATAATTTTCTAACCTTTGCCACAAAAGAAACATCACTGTCAAATATCAGTAAAAGGTGAGAAAGACATGTTTTAGGTCAATTTCACTCAAGAATGCCAAAAAGGGGTAAAACAATTGTTTCAGTTTTTTAAAAGAGACAGTTTGGATAGTCCCCAGAGTTTCAAAGCTAAAAAGGGGGGCCTCTTCATCCTTTAGTACTCCATTACCAAATAAAGTCACTTGAGAAAGTTATAGGCACCTACCACAAAGTCGAGGAGATATCAATGAAATTTATAAAGTAACCAAAGGCTAACATAGTAAAGTGGGTTTGTAAGTTTGATTTATTTTTCTAAAGGGATATAAACGTGCTCCAATTATCATTTCAAACTCATTTATCACTTGGTGGAGAGAAAGAGGTTTCAGGAGAAAAAATAGAGTTTTATAACCGTTTCTGGCCGAGTTCCCCTGGCACTACGCAAATTAGTGGCACTACGCAAATACGAGTTGGTGCTGCACTAATACCCTCTTCGCCCGTTCAAAATTAAAAGGCACTGGGAAAATCTAACCCGGCGTTATGCTAATTCTGGGTGCTGCGCAAATACGGGCCCGACTCGCCCGAAGACCGACAAACACCCGGCGTTGTGCTAATCCACAGGCAGGCCTGTCGGCGCTATGCTAACAGGCCAACCCGACTGCTCAGGCAGGGCTCTACGCTGATGCAGAAAGCCTCCAAAAAGCAAAATCTCTTGCCCTAACTCTCAAATTCATCCTCCAAGCTGCCTCCAAAGTCTGTATAAGAGCCAAGAATTGGTAAGTGACATTCTCTCCTTGTCCCCAAGAAACTTTCAAATTGATTTTAGTATTTTTGTGGCTTTGAATTCCAAACCCTAGGTGGGTAAACCCTAGGTCTTACATGCAAGTGAGCCTATGTTTTTAACCTTCCTAGACGAGTTAAATATCATTTGAAGGAGGATGAGTTATTAAGGTCACAATTCATAATTCAAGGTGAACCCTCTTAAAAAATCCAAAGCAAGAAGTCCTAAGAAACCTAGCCTCCACATCCCTCATTCACTAAAATTTGACTTCATCACCATGTTCATCTTGCTCCACCAAACCCTAGTTTGTCAACCAACATCTCCTATCACCATGTCAGGAGCAGAAAGCAACAATGACAGTGAAAGAGGTCAAAGGCATTTGAGACTAAAACATAAGGGAGGGAAATTCAATAGACTAGAACCTTAGAGCACAGTGGCCATCACCTCCTCTCCCATGATCATATCATGTTTTTGGAATGCAGGGTGCTTCTAATTTTGTGAGAAGGTCAAACATGTGAAAAGCCACCTTGAGCTTAGAAGGCTTCTCATTCTCAACTTGCACAACAGGCACTCAAGCCTTTCAAGAGTAGATTTTGAGATCTCAGCAGATACCATCTTTGATGCCACAAGTATCCCTACTATGGGTGAGAAGTGGTTTAAGAAGGGAAAATTGGACAAGGAATTTTTAGAGCCATTTGTCAAGACTAGGTATAGAGGAGGCAGTAAGACATTTTTCCCTTTATCACACCTCAAACACAGATTTGCTCCCTTGATGTTGGTTATCAAGAAGTAATTCACTTGTGAGGGTAGATATTCCAGGCTAAACTCCTACCATGTCAGAATCCTCATGCATTTCACAAGGGTTGAGATGCTCAACTTTCCCTACTATCTCTAAAGGAGCATTGAAAATATGTTTTTTTTTGTCAGGAGGAGGAATCCCTCCCAACAAATGCAAAGTTTATTTCACCATTCCTTAATCAAGATGGTGGTATTACATCAATTGGAGCAGTAGGGTATACCTTGGGAGGTATTCATGGCACATGAAGTCTTCACAAAACACCAACCTCCTCATCAACCAAATTTTCCCTCCTCATCTGCAGAAGTAACCTCACCCCAAGAAAACATCCCTTCTTCCCCTTCTATTGATGCATCAAATGAAGAGGATGATAGTGGCAATGATGAATAGAGTGATGACAATAAAGGTGATGAAATCAATGAGGCAGAGACAGAAATTAATGAGGAAGAGCAAGAAGTAAATGATGGTGAAGAAGAGGGCAGTGAACATGGCCGTGATAAAGATAAAAATAGTGACAATTTGGAAGAAGGCAATGATGGTATTGATGCAAGAGATTCAGCCCAAAGTGAAGAAAATAATGATGCTTATGAATAGAGTCTTGGCCAAGAGGATGTTGATGAAGATGAGGAGATTGACAGTCAAAGGGATAGTGAACATGATAGTAAGGACAATGAGCATGACCATGAAAACAGTGAACAAGACAATGAAAAAAACTCTACCACTATGGAAGAGGAAGAGGATGATGAAGGAAATGAAGAGGTTGAAAGTGAAAATTTGATGATTTTGAAGGAAGGGAAATCAACAATGAAACATAAGATCAAGAAGAGGAAGATGAGGCAGATCACAGTAAGCAAGAGATTGAAGGCAATAGTGAGGTAAATGAAACATATCACAGTGAGGAGGAGGTAAAGGATAGTGACAAAGAGGTAAGTGACCAGGAAGACAACAAAGAGAAGAATATTCATGACAGTCATGACTGTCATGAAAAAAATCAGCGTTTTAGTGAAAATGAATATAGTGCCAATTTAGAAAACAAAAGATAACCCTAGTCATAATGACAGCAAAACAAAGGAACAGGCTCATAGTCTAAGTGATGATCACAGCCATGGGAAAGAGACTATAAGAATCACCATCACACCTCTTGCATGCACATACCAAAAAGGGTCAAGGCAAGGGACCTTGCCACCTACATCATCTAAAAGGCTTGAAAAGGGCAAAGAAAAGATGGACAAGGGTAAGAAAAGTAAGGGGAGTAGGAAAACTACTCAAAAGCCTTAATTCATTGACCTAGACAGTGATAATGAAGATGAGGAGGTGGCCACTAGACTACTGCTCCAAAGAAAAGATGCACAAATCAGGGAGTGGGAGAGGGATTTTGAGATGGCACAATGTATCATTAAGTATTACAAGAATGAACACAAGTCCTTCAAGAAGATAAAGAGGGGCCTTGATCTCTATAAGAACATGACCAAGTATTATTCTATGAAAAAAAAACTTGTGTAATATTCCAAAAATTTAGCCTTCATCTAAATGGAATATTATAGTTGGTTTTATCACTAGGTAGATGAATAAATGGGTAAGGAGGCCCATTAACTTCTTTCGAAGCAATAAAACACTCCTAATGTGAAAGGAGGAAGAATAAGAAGCTAATTTGAGCACCTTTGGATGTGAACAGAGATGGGATCATGTTGATTCAGTCAACTTTGACCAATTCAACAAAGTTGTCTAGATACATTGAATCTCCTTGATGAACATCGTAGTTTGGGTGGAGGACAACTTGCATGAGCTTGGTGTCACATATGGATGGGACCTAATGAGAAGAGGTTCACTTGATATATATGGAGAGGATGGGAGCCTTTGTTAGGCATGCTTTTGGATATTATCATTTGATATTGGTCCGTTTAGACTTGGCTTCCTCTTGCTGTTTAGTAGGGTTGCAGTGCTGTTTAGCACCGGGTGTTCCCGAGAAGGAATCCTACCTCTTCCCTTGAGAGGCATCTTGGGAGAGATATGTACTATATTTCTCCACATATAGGCTTGAGGATAAGCACCAGTCTCTAGCTTCAGCATTATTTCTATAGCAGAATATTTCTTTGTTGCAGGGTGTTGCAGTGGAGGTTTGATAACACCACTTCCGGGTCAGTTTCTCAGTAGAGGGAGCCTTCCTTCTCTTGAGAGATCAGATAGGAATATTTATGGGCTTATTTCACATCTTGGTAGTTGTAAAAATTATTCCTCATCTCCTACAGTGCAGTCCCTTGCAGGAACTGCATCATTTTGCATAGAGCTGGAGAAGCAGGGTTTAAGCCCTTGTTTTTGAGCTAGTTTCCTTGGGAAAGGGCCAACCCTTCTCTCGGAAAGCTGGAAGAAGGGATTATCATCCCTGTATTGTATATTTCAGCTATATTTATGTAATTTTGTAGTGATACTACGTTATTTTAGAGCTAAATATTCCGATCTTCTATTTTTTACTCAAGCTTTCAAGAAACCCTTGCCGGGTTGTCTTTATAATGCATTAAGGAGGCCAGATCTTCATTTTCCTAGCATATTGTTCAATAAAGTTCGAGATCCATGATTTTATATCCTATTTTTGTAGAAACCCTCATAAAATATTGCTATCATTTGCTTCAGTAAATTCTGCATAGCTTAAGTCATGGGGTTTGCCCAATTTTAAGCTGATTTGAGGCCGGGAGGTTTGTTTAACTTATAATAAGTGATTTTTTTCTATTAATATTTTTATGTGAGGGCCTTAATACATATTCTAAGTGAACCAACCGTTATTTCTCTTATTTAAAACATAAATCTCCATAAATAACGTTTTCAGGGTCAAATTGTTGCATTTTCCCCACTTGGGAGGATGTAGAAGTGCTTCTTTTTGCTGTTGATTCATTAATTTGATGAAAATGTGTTTCTAAACACATTTTATGATTTAATTTCCCATTTTTATTCTATTATTGTGCTTATGCACCGCTGCATTCCCTTTTGGGGATATTATAGTGGTATCAGAGCATAGTCTTGGCTCAGCCTATGGATCTCAGCCATTATGCTATCAAGAGAAGGAGAGATGAATAGAAATAAGACTCCATTATGTGGAGGAAAAAAGGAGGAGATGATTTCAAATATTCTTCCAAAATTTATGCAGAGCATCAAAGAAGATCTTAAGAAGATGAGAGAGGAGATGGAATCTCCAGAGGAGTTTGAATCTAGAGCCAGATCTAGATTTTCACATGATAGGTGTGAGCATGCAACTACACCCTATTATGCATAGCTCAATAAAATGCTCAGATCTACTATGAAAGAGATGAAAGAAGAGGGAATGCCTAAGAGGGAAAACTCTTAGTGATTTTATTCAGGAATATGAATCTCAAACTGAAATGTTTAGAGATCATATCACTTTTCAAGAGTTTTGCAAGATCAAGGTGGAGAGGAGCAGGCAGCATGATATGGATAGATTTTCTCTATCTACTTTTGATGGATCACCAACATGTTCAGCCAAAACTTGGGTGGAGGAGCTACACACTTATTTGCAGTAGCACCAAGTTTCTTAAGATGAAACTATCAGAATTGTGGTGCTGCACTTTGAAGGTAAGGCCTATGCTTGGTGGAATTTTGAGTCATTTTCATTGAAAAATGACAATATTTCTTCTTGTGAAAATTTCACTAAGATATTAGTGGAGAGGTTTGATGGGAGGCATTCTAAAACACTCATGGTAGAGCCAAACTAACCAAAACTTGTGCATGGGTTGGAAGAACCTAAAAACTCAAATCCACTTTAGAAAACAGTTGGAGAAGCTCACATCTTGCATGATACCTTGCTAGAGGCAAGATCCTTATTTCATAACCTTGGACAAAAGGGAATTAAGGTTCCTTTTTCAAAAGAGGATCCTCTTATTGAGCAGAAGATTCCTATTCATATTGAAGAGGAAGAGAAGGATGGGGGTTACAGCGTTGTCACATCTAGAGCATATCTAATACCTCATGCAAAGGAAGGAGGAGCACATGCTCCAACATGAGGAATTCTTGTGTCATTTCAAGATACTCCCCAAGATCTCACATATGAAAGTCAAAGCACAATCAATGAGCAGCATGATTGTTAGATATTATTGATGAAAGGAGAAGGTAGGGAGGAAGGTCAACATCATTTTATGAGGAGCACACACCTCTCTATATTTCAAAGATATGGTGCAAGGGAGAGGCAGACTGATTTTCATTGTGAGGGCAAGGGAAAGGTTTCCCAACCATATGTATAGCCTACTCTTGACATTGATGTCTCACTACATGGAGGCATTCCACCTGGGAGGCCACCAGATCTGGATTTGGTAAGAGACATCTTGCCATTTGGTTCACCCCTCTTAGATTTTGGAGAGGTGAAGACTTTGGAGGAGTCTAGTATAGCGCAGAGAGTTTGGGATAGACTCAAGGAGGAAGGAGACACTCTCCCATTTTCAGCACCACCCACTCTCACTATATGTACTGCACTAACAAAAGTTGCTGCAGTGATGGAGGATGGCACCTTCATGGTGCAAGATAGCTGCTCCATGTATTTGGAGAAATAGAGGGTACTTCCTTTGAGGAAGGAATCCTCCATACATTGGAATAGATGGAGGTCACTCATGCTTACTTTGGCCAAGATTGGGAGATTCTTTTTGGAGGAGAGCTTCTCATGGGAGGCCAACTTCCAAAGATTCCTACTTATTTTTTAGCATGAGCATCTGCATGATTGGCATGGTAGAAATTTGGAGGATGACTTTGGCATGAGGGATTTCAAAGGAAAAGACAACATCATGTGGGGAGCTTCACATTGCATATCATCAGCGTTGTCTCTTGGGAGAATTGATCTATATTGGAGGTCTCAAATCTTTGTAGAGTACTCCAAGGATATTGGTCCTTGCATGATTCTTGATGACCCGGATGGAGATGATATATATATGGTAGATGATGTGGTCATCTATTCTTATGGTAGAGTCTTCTTGACTAGAGCTTCTAAGCTCAAGGAGAAGCTGCTACATGCAACACATGAGGACTTATTTTCCATGCAATTTGATGCATATCTTTCCTTGGAAGAGGATTTCATTTGGGAGGGCATCCAACATGATATATTTCATCATATGGAGAGATGCATAGCCCGGATGGTGATAGAGAGGATGTCACAACCATTTCCCTACTCTTTGGAGGTGAGGGAGAATTTTTGGTTGAGCCATTTCAGCTCAAGGCCCCAAGTACAGGGTGGAGAATGTATAATTCCACATTATTTTTTGTACTTCTTTACTTTATATGAGCATCATGTTGTACCAAGGAGGATTATCCATTCTTTCATATTGTATGATGATGTACTTGAAGCCATTTGCAGCATTGAGATTGGTTATCTTATTGGTGGTTTGTGGGGGAAGCTGCATGATTTTTGGTGTACACCATTGACACCACTTTGTACTTTCATGTTTATATCTTATAGAATTATTGTGGCAGCAAAGAAGTGGCTGGGAAATAAATTGTTATTTTTTTATTTGATGTTGGCAAGGGATGCACTGCACTGGTTCCACGTGTGGGAACTTGATCCACTTTCCGGTTGTCATATGACAACTTGTTTCTATTGGTTTTTGCTTCCATGTATTGCTGATATTTTTATGTTTATGGGGAGATTTGTTTGGAGAGTGGGATATGAGTTGGAGATGCCCATTGGGAGTGTGATTCTCCCTAATTTACATGATGCATGTTTTAGGGGAAGAAATGGGTCGCCCATGATTTCCAAACTACATCTCTTTTCTTCATGTGGGAGGAGGCATTTGAAGAACTTGAGTTTTTGGAGGAGGCACTTCATGGTTTATTTGTTTGGTGGGGTAGCTTGGGCCACTCTTGGAGGTCATGAAATTTGAGCCCAATATGAGCAAAAGCCCCATAGTTACCATAAATGGAGAGAGAAACCACTTGGATGGGAGGATCCAATCTCTCCATGCAGCCCCAACACATTGTATGAACCGGGGGTTGAGTATCTTTTTGATGAGCCACCTAGAATGGCTCATTTCATTTATATGATAGCATGGGTTTGGGAGTCACTGATTGGTAATAATATTCCCCATGTTTTTTATCACTCCTACCTTGAGGAGGCCATTGGATAGCAAGGAGGTTTCCACTTACACCTTCCACCTTTCTATGATGTGAGCCATGTGGTTTTGCATACTTGGGAGGAAACATTGGAAGGTATATTTGTAGTAGATTATTTTGAGCAGTGGTGGGTACTATTGATGAGGAGGCCAAAAGAAGAGGAGGGGAGGATTTTTGCTCCACCTTTATAGTTGCTTGAGGACAAGCAACATTTTGGAGGGGAGGACTGTAATAAATTTAGCCTTCATCTAAATGGAATATTATAGTTGGTTTTATCACTAGGTAAATGAATAAATGGGTAGGGAGGCCCATTAACCTCTTTTGAAGAAATAAAAACACTCCTAATGTGAAAGGAGGAAGAAATAGCATCTAATTTGAGCACCTTTGGATGTGAACAGAGATGGGATCATGTTGATTCAGTCAACTTTGACCAAGTCAACAAAGTTGTTTAGATACATTGAATCTCCTTGATGAACAGTACAGTTTGGGTGGAGGACAACTTGCATGAGCTTGGTGGCACATATGGATGGGACCTAATGAGAAGAGGTTCACTTTCTATATATGGAGAGGATGGGAGCCTTTGTTAGGCATGCTTTTGGATATTATAATTTGATAATGGTCTATTTAGACTTGGCTTCCTCTTGCTATTTAGTAGGGTTGTAGTGTTGTTTAGCACCGAGTGTTCCTGAGAAAGAATCCCACCTCTTCCCTTGAGAGGAATCTTGGGAGAGCTTTGTACTGTATTGCTTCACATCAAGGCTTGAGGCCAAGCACCAGTCTCTAGCTTCATCTCTATTTCTGTAGCAGAATAGTGCTTTGTTGCATGGTGTTGCAGTGTAGGTTTGATAACACCACTTCCGTGTCTGTTTCTCAGTAGAGGGAGCCTTCCTTCTCTTGAGAGATCAACTAGGAATATTTCTGGGCTTATTTCACATCTTGGAAGTTGGCCAAAGTATTTATCATCTCCTACAGTGCAATCCCTTGCAGGAACTGTGTCATTTCTCATAGAGCTACAGAAGCAAGGTTTAAGCCCTTGTTTTTCAGCGAGTTTCCTTGGGAAAGGGCCAACCCTTCTCCTGGAAAGCTAGAAGAAGGGATTCTCATCCATATATTGTATATTTCAGCTATATTTATGTAATTTTGCAGTGATACTACGTTATTTTAGAGATGAAGATTCAGATCTACTCTTTTGTACTTAAGCTTTCAAGAAACCCTTGCCGGGTTGTCTTTATAATGCACTAAGGAGGCTAGATCTTCATTTTATTAGCATATTGTTAAATAAAGTTCCAGATCCCTGATTTTATATCCTATTTTTGCATAAACCCTCAGAAAATAACACTATAATTTTCTTCAGTAAATTCTGCATAGCTTAAGTCATGGGGTTTGGCCAATTTTAAGCTGATTTGAGGCTGGGAGGTCTGTTTAACTTATCATAAGTGATTTGTTTTTGTTCCTCTTTGTATTTGATGGCCTTAATACATATTATAAGGGAAATAACCATTATTTGTCTTATTTAAATTGTAAATCTCTAGAAATAACGTTTTTAGGGTCAAATTGCTACATTTTCCCCACTTGGGAGGATGTAGAAGTGCTTCTTTTTGTTGTTGATTCATTCATTTTATGGAAATTTGTTTCTCAACACATTTTATGATTTAATTTCCCCTTGATATTCCAGTATTTTTCTTATGCACTGATGCATTCCCTTTTGGGGATATTACGACTTGCTTGTGCCAAACTGAAGAAAGCACTTCTTAAAGTCCAAACCCTAAAGGATGAAAAAGGTCATGAAACCCTTGGAGTTCTCAAAAAATCTTCTAAAAAGGTCTCTTAAACCCCTTGAGGGAGGCCTCCACCAATTTTGAGGAAATTTTGGAAATTTTTTGTTTTTTGTGATTTTGAAGGCCCATTAGCGTAGTGCCATTGGCACTACGCTAATCCATGGAGCATCCACGGGAGGAAAACCCATAATTTTTGGGTTTCGCATCACTATTAAACTTTTCTCACCAAGTTTCAGATGAATTGGAGCAGTTTTGACCCCTCAAAAGGTCAAAAATCCCCTCATTTCCACCATTCTGCCTCTATTTCAGACCTGGCACTACGCTAATGGCAGTCTTGGGATTTCGAATTTTGAATAGGCTACAAGATCTGGATCAGAAAACCAATTTTTTTTTTAGAAATTAGGCTCATCAGGCTTTCCAACGAGCCATCATAGAACCAAATCCGACATCGGGAAGGGGTCCAAAACTTGGTTTCAAAAGTGCCTATTTTCTGCCTGAGGTGGCACTGCACAAATGGACTATTTAGTGTGTTTTTGGCCAAAAGTCAACAAAACACACTCATTTATCGTAAAATAATATTTTAGTGTTTTTTAAGGAAAATCACTCTAGAATTAGGTGCTAGAAGTTATTTTGGCATATATTTCATGGGATATTTTGTGCCTTGGGCCTTGCATGGTCTCTTGGGAATTTATGACATTTATGAGTGATTTTGACATTTTCCAACCCTATCTAGGGTTTTTTCCCTCCCTTGTTGAGTTAAATAGAGCATGAGGGCTTCATTATAAAGGTTGGCATTTGATGAGCTTTGAGAGCAATCCATGATTTTTATGAGCATGGAGAATAAATTGGTGTTGTGAAGTTTATGGATGGCTTGCCTGGATTGATGATGGAGAAGCTTGTTTGCAGGATCCCTGAGCTTGGTTTAATGGTGACGTGCCTCTAATTTGTTCATGTTTTCTTGTTTATCATTATGTTTCATCCTTCTATATGCAGTAGGATATAAAATTATAGGCTAAGAATTTTTTTTTGAACCACCTTAATCCTTCCTGCCTTATATTGCCTTGACGTTCTCCTCTACTAAGACATTTTAAGGAATTCTTGATTTCTCCTTAGACACCCTATGCTGGTTTTTTTCATCAATGGATTAATATGATAGTTTAAAAATATGTTTCATGTCAAGCCCTGCTTATTTGATGTTATCTAAAATGTGTTTTGAAACCTCTCTTTGAAGTATTATTTGTTAGGTTAAGGCAAAGAGGTTTTGTTCTGATCTTGCCCTTTGTCCATGCCTATCAATTTGCCTCAAAGTTCTTGGTAGCTTGATCAATAATGTTTAGGAGTTCCCTCTTTTTTGATTAAATTTATTTTGTGATCTTAAATGTTTTCTAAATCTTGAAGGTGAAATCACTAGAAGTTAAATGAGTTTCTCGCCTTCTATATTTCATTGGAATTGTTATTCTAGAATGCCTGTTTACTTATGTTTGATCAAAGAGTTACTATTTTTCCCTGTCTATTGATTGCTTCTTGATGTTAATGGTGTTTTAGACCTTCTTGTTTATGGGTATTTGACAAAGGATTCTTAATTTCCCTTTTCCCTACGTTTTTTTCCCGAACTTAATGTTCATTTCACTTCACACATAACCTTAAAGAATCCATTGACCACACTAGATTTTCCCTGTGATGCACTCTGACTCATTATTGAGATATCCATGACTTTCATTGACTCCATAGCCCAATGATTTTTATACCTCTCACTCCACCTATTCTACCTGTTCATCTTACCCAACCAAAAACAAACAACAAACCCTACACTTAACAGCTAGCCTAAAATCAAAACCCTAAATGCAAACAAGTTCACATCCTTTGCATATGATAGAGAGAGCCCTCTCTGAGTCTAGGAAGGTAAGGTCCTAGGACTCCAAAGTTTGGTTTGATGTTACCCTGTGCATTTGGTCTACCAATCTTCTAACTCATGGGACCCTAACATAATGGCGATCACGGTGGGACCTTCTTAGTAGGTCACAAGCTGAAACATTCTGTATCCATTGATTCATTGCCACCTCATCTCCATTACTAACATAATGGCAATCACGGTGGGACTGAGTACATAGCAGCCTAAGAAAACTCTTATAGACTCATTTAACCCTCGGTTAGACTTTGAAAATCTTGTGATTTGTAACCACCTCATCACTATCACTAACATAATGGTGATCATGATGAGACCTTTGAGTCAGTGACAATCTAAGTATCCCTTAAGACTTCAGAAAACCTTATCAAATCATAGAGAGCTCAAACTGTCAGCCATAGAGTAGAGTCTGGTTGTTTCACCATCCTAGCAAAATGACGACTCTGCTATAGGACACTCTCACAGACCCTAAGGCTACATAAAGGACCTAAAAAAACCCCAAAACATCCCTAGATTGGTTTTTTTTCAGTAATTGGTGGTGGACCATAAACATACATTCTTAAAACAACAAAAAATATCCACCTGGCAACTCCACTAGCCTCCAATAGGCCTATTACTTCACTAGTTCTCATTAGACTCCCTTGGATTCTATCAAATCAGTTCTGAGAAGTTTAGAAGCCTAATTATACACTGTGTGAGTTTACCAAACACTAAGAGAGGTCAACCTTCCGAAAAAAAGTCCTAAAAATTTCAGCCTCTCTGAATTTTGAGTTTGAAATCTAGCTTCACATAGGATCAGTACCAGATCTCATTCGGACCCAAATCCTCATACAATAGTTGATGACCCATAAAAGATTTTGTGGAAAAATTATAAAACTAGAAACTTAACCACTGATAGGACCATCCATAGAGAAAGCTCTGTATTGAACATCTTATAGCTTTACAAGATCCCTAGTTTGACTTGCACCATACAAAGAACCTATTCAAAACCAATTCACATAGTGAAATTTACCAAACTGACCTTCAGCCCATAGTCTTGTAGTAGTGTTCTCGTAGAGAAGCCTCTCCTTCCACTCCTCCTGACTTTCAAATTCTCCATAACTTTAGCTCTTTCCATCCCAATTCTGCTCAGAATCAGTTTTTTGGTCCAAGTACTTCCACTACGCCTATCCATACCACCACTGTGCAAACCACTCCATCTCATCCTCCACCTCCTCTCACAAACCCTCCTCTTGTAAATCCACCATTAGCTCACATCATGGCAGCTTGGTATGCCCCCCTCGTTTTACCACAACCACTAGTACCTTTGACAAATGACTATTAGTCCAAGATCCCTCATTTCATAGGGGCTGAATCTACCACTGCCCAACAACATGTAGACAGAATGAATGATTCCTTTGACTATATGGAGCTGGAATATGAAACCATGCAAATGAGGATGTTTGCCCAAAGCTTAGAAGGGGAGGCTAAAAAATGGTTTAAAAACTTAACTCCCAATAGCATGCATGACCTCCCTTCCCTTTACCAGACTTTCATAAACAAGTGGGAGATTAAGAAAAACCCTCTCCGAATCCTCTCAAAATATAGAAACCTTAAGAGAAATACAGGGGAAAGTGTCCAAGACTACTGCACTAGATTCAACAGTGTTCACAATGCTCTCCCACCCAACATGAAACCCCCACTATGCCTAGCCTTAGCTAAATTTCCAGAAGGTTTTGACCCAGACATGGCCTATCAGCTAAGAGAAATAGAGCCCCTAGTTTTAGAAGACATGCAAAAGGGAGCTATAAGTGTAGAGGCCAACTTGATTGAAAAAAGAGCTAGGATGAGATGAGAAAGGAGAGTAACCTACAAGGATGAAACCATACCCTTAACTTCCTCATCTGATTCCAATATTGACAACCTATTTAGAACCATGGAGAGAATGATGGAGAGGATACGCATAAATGAAATAATGCCTCCTAGGGAAAACCAGACAAATCCCCAAAACATAAATAGGAATTTAGACTCCAAAAGAGACCTTCCCCAAAATAGACCAAGAAACAATGATCAACAGATTAGGCCTCCTTTCCAAGACAGATATGTAGATGAAGAGGGAAGATAAATCAAAGAACCTGAAGAAAGTCGTGTAAAATTGATAGGTTACGATAATGAAGGTGATTTTTTTCTCACTGAAGAAGAACAAAGCCTCTTTGCCTTTGATCAATCTGAAACAAACTATGAGGAGTCTGAAGAATATCAATTGGTATTTGAAAATTCCATCATGGAAGTCCGTAGGCAATATGACCTTAGGAGAAAAAGAAACCAAGAAGCCTCCAAGAAAAACCAGATAGACACTGCTATTAGGAAAGCTCCATAAAACACTCCTAAGAGTACAGCAGATAGTGTCAACACTATAGCTATGAAAACTGATCCAAGAAAAGAAAAAATCAACCAGCAAAATAGTGACTCAAGCTACCCTAGTACATCTACTAGTGGCCCTAAAAAAATTCTATTGTCTAAAGCCCCAAATCAAAATGAACAAATTAAAAATGTAGAAAAGTTCATGGCTAATGAAACTGATGTAAATATGTCCAAAACACAAATACCATTCATTTTTGAGGGAGAGATTGCCAAAATCAAGATAACCATGCCTCTCACTGAAATGGTAACTCAAGAAGTGTATAGGTCCCAAGTGCTGAAGGTCTTGAACTTAGGAAATGATACTGACACTCTGAATTTGACTGATGACGGGCCTGAGTTGTTGTTTGGACCTATGGTTGAGGGAAAGTATCAAGAAGGAGTTGTGCCTCCTTTCTATATCAGCCTAAACATACATGACAAGATATTACACAATACCATGCTAGACTCCGATGCCTCACACAACCTCATGCCTAAGGTTGTGATGGAGAGATTAGGCCTAGAAATAACTAAACCTTACAAAGACTTGTACTCATTCGATTCGAGTAGATTCAAGTGTTTGGGCCTAATCAAGGATCCTTGTGTCAATCTGGCACAAATACCTACTAAAGGTCTTGTCATGGACATAGTAGTGGCAGACATTCCCCCTAAGTATGGAATGCTTTTATCCAGATCTTGGGGAGCCAAAATTCAGGGAAACATTCAACTAGATATTTCCTATGATACCATCCATGTTTTTAACCAAACAAGGAGACTATACTAGGAATCCCACATGAAATATATGGTTAGCAGCTAGGAGAGGCCAAACAACACCCCTCTTTATTCCATTCATTCAAATATTGATTCTTTCATCTTATGTAATAAAGAGGAAATTAATGATCAGGTAAGTGAAGTTGAGACAAATCTAGAAACACTACAACAGTCAAACCAGTCTCTATGTGAGGAGCTCAACAGTCAGAACTATAACAGCCCTGAAAAACCACTTCATAATAAAACTAAACTTGGTTTTCTACAAACTGAAAGTGAAATTTCAAAACCAAAAATCAGTTTAGTATATGAATCAGGTTGATCAAAGGGAGGACAAACCTCAAAAACACAATTGTTGCCTTTTTCCAATCCAGAAGTACTAAAATTCCATCACAAAACAAAAATCTTTGGGAATCTAGATCAGAAGAGTCTTATGTTTTTTCCTTACATAGATACTTCATCATCAAAGAGTTTTGTCCCTTTAAAAGCATTTTTGATTCTCACAAATTTTGCTATTGGCCCTAAAGAAGTATCTACTAGAACTGATGTAGAGGAGTATAATGTAGGTAGCCTAGGAAGGCCCAAAATGATTAAGCTATCCAGAACCTTGTCATTACACACAAAACTAAAATACATAAGAATATGCAAGAAGTTTTAGGATGCTTTTGTATATAGGAATGAAAGCTTAAAGCCTTGTAACATTGACATTATTCAAAAGAAGCCTCCTTCCAAGAAATACTATGAAACCCTTTGGCAAATTGTATCACTAACAAAGAAAACAAAAGGATGCAGGCTGTGTATAGACTTTATGTACCTAGGAAAAACCTCCATGAAATACAAATATCCTTTTCCCAAGATAAATCATCCTATGCCAAGGATAGGAGTTTCTAACAAAAATCATTACATGATAGTGTTTCAGGTTACCATCAGATGCTACCACTTCAGATCAATTAATATAAAGACATTTTAAAAGTTCCTTGGAACAACTACATGTTTGACCAAGTGCTTCCTGGGCTAAGGAGTGTTGAAGACACCTTCCAAAGATTCATAGCCCATGTTTTCAACTTCTTCACTATGACATACATTGATGACTTCATCATATGTTTTGAAGCTGATAAATAATGCCTTTTCTACCTAAGGAGGACCTTTGATAGAAAAAAATTTGGGAAGCAAGACTCAAAAAATAAATACCAAGGAGAGCATGGATTGTTTGAAATTTTTTGGAAAAATCCTTGTACCATGTTTTCAAATGGAGGTAACTATGATTTATGTTTACAAGAGCTAAATGGACAAAGCATGTTAGGATATTCTTTTGAGGGTAGGATGCTCAAGTACCACTACAGTAAAAATCCTTAGTTTAAAATTTCCATTCATTGTACATAAACATTGCATGAGAAAAGTCACAAAAAACAAAAAAACATAGAAAGAATGAAAGAGAGGGCATGTTTGAAAAGAGGTATAGCCCCATACCCAAAAAATAGTACTATTGAAAGTGAGCAAGCTTAAATGCCACTGCTAGTTCAAAAAGAAGGTCTTGTTTCAATCATCTAGCCTAATCATAGCTGAAACATGTTTTCAATTTATTGCTGATAAGTTAATAAAAGAGAGCTTGTCAAATCATTCAAACTTGGCATGTCAAAAAGGATAGATTAGGAGTGAAAGATACTAGTTCCACATGATTAAAACTGAACCAAAGAGAAAGATGGGGATGCTTACAAAATGATGAATTACAACCATTATTTTTCTAGTTTTGTTTGTAAAAAAATAATATTTGTGTGCAGCTTGTTCTTATGCCACAACTCATGGTAATTCAGATTGCCTAATCCTGATTTAAACCATTCTTTCAATTTCATGTTTATAGCTTAGAGAATGAAGTTTGTCATACAGTGTAATCTTGATACTCAGTTAGTTCAGGTAGAGAATAAAAAGAGTTCATTAACATAATTTGAACCCTTGGAAGAAATAAGATAGAAGTAGATAGTTTGTTTTTCTTTCAAGATAAAAAGAATGTCAAGGGTTTTCCGGTTCAAGTGCACCCAAGGAAGAAACAAATGTTAGGCAAATAGGTTGGGTGGGTAAAGATGAAGTTGAGCTAATCATGTCTTTCAAATTATTGAGATCACAACTTCAAAGAAGCATCAACAAATAAAAGATGTAAAAATCAACCCAATGGATGAGGCACTGGTCTCCATAAAACCAGAGATCTGAAGTTCTGGGCACTTCCTGAAAAGGAGTTTCCATCCCTAAGTGGAGCCACTATTAGTCATTAGTAATTTTTGCCTTTGTAGATGATTAAATGCTTATCCTATATTTTTAGAAACAAAATTCATGAACATTGTGAGTTCTATAAATCTCACTGCCTTCATTATCCTTAGGATAAAATTTTCACTATTTCATTATCCCATCATGTCATGCTCAACTCACCAATCCCATAAAACCCATCATGGGCTCATGTCACTCATTTTGTCTACGTTTTGTCACCTTTGACCTTAGCACTCTATTTTTGGCTTGCTTACCTTCCTCCAATTGACACAGAAGATCACTAACCAACATGATCATTCTTTTGTTTCCTGGATATAGTAAGCGTTGATGGTCTCAAAACTATCTTTGTAGGCTCTTTAGATAAATCAAGTACATTGGATTTTGGATCTTCAATACATCAAAATATAAAAAACTCTATTTTTTATATTTTAAGACCCAAAGCTAATTTTTCAGTTAAAGGCCAAGTCCGAAGAGCCTCCCACTAGGTCACCTAGGGTTTCATAGGTCATAGGATTTTTTTGGTGTTCTAAATCTCTGTTTTTCCTATATCAAGAGGCTGCATTCAAAGAAGTAGAAGGTCAAGTAACTTTTGTCCAAATCTAATCAAAATCCTTCAAGGAAGGTTTCCTTGGTCAAAGAACAAATTCTGCAAGGGTTAGCTGCCCTTGTTCACATTTCTGCAAGAATGATTGAGATGGCCATCAGCATAAAAAGAGGTAAGGTAAGAGGGTGAATCATCACTAGTAGACATCCACAGTAAGGAAAAGGCAACAGGCATATGTACAATGAGATTCAGGGTTTTGGGACTGATTGACAAAATAGTGTTGCCAAGCAAGGAACTAGTACAAAGGCCACAAAGACAGAAGGCACAACAACAAAACCAAGCATACATTGAATATTTTCTTGATATTATAAATGAAAAAGGGAAAAAGGTGAGGTGAACTGAACAGAAATTAATGAACTTGAAAGGGCTATAGAAAACTTAGAAGAAAACACTACTTATTCTTCTCTAACAAACCTAAAACATAAAGGTTTGGAAATATAGGCAAAACAGGTGAAATAAAGATGATGGGCCTCCATCATTACAACAAAAAGCCTTCAAAGGCTATTCAAGGTGGCCTTTAGGGTTTGTCAAGGAAACACTACTTCACTGCACCAAAGGGAGAAATTGTAAAGAGTATCAGTATGAGGGAGCCTAAGCTTTCAAGTATAGTCAAAGGTCTTCAAATGGTCAAGATAAGGAAAGCATGAGGTAAAGTGTCAAAATGTAAAACCATGCTAAACCATGAAATCCCTGTTGGGTGACTAAAGCTTGTAAAAATCCAAACAATGACAAAAAGATCAAAGGAAAATGTGTTATAGGCACCTGCAGAAATTAGAAGTGGCCAAGGAAAGACATAACATGGTATGATTTGCTAACATTTGCTACAAAATACACGTCACTGTCAAATATTAGTAAACGGTGAAAAACACATCTTTTAGATCAATTGCACTCAAGAATGCCAAAAAGGGGTAAAACAATGGTTTGAGTTTTTCAAAAGAGACAGTTTGGACAGTCCCAAGAGTTTCAAAGCTAAAAAGGGGGGCCTCTTCATCCTTCAGTACTCCATTACCAAATAAAATCACTTGACAAAGTTATAGGCACCTACCGCAATGTTAAGGAGATATCAATGAAAATTATAAAGTAACCAAAGGCTAACATTGTAAAGTGGGTTTGTAAGTTTGATTTGTTTTTCTCAAGGGATATAAAGGTCCTCCAATTCTAATTTCAAACTCATTTATCGCTTGGTGGAGAGAAAGAGGTTTTAGGAGAAAAACCATAGTTTTATGACCATTTCTAGGTGAGTTCACCTAGCGCTACACAAATCTGGCCCGGTGCTACGCTAATCCTGTGTGTTGCGCAAATACGGGCCCGACTCTCCCAAAGACCGAAAAACACCTGACGCTGTGCTAACCCGCAGGCAAGCCTATTGGCGTTGCACTAATAGGCTAACCCGACTACTCAGGTAGGGCACTGCGCTAACGCAGAAAGCCTCCAACAAGAAAAATCTCTTGTCCTAAATCTCAAATTCATCCTCCAAGATGCCTCCAAAGTCTGTAGAAGAGCCAAGAATTGGTAAGTGACATTCTCTCCTTGTCCCCAAGAAATTTTCAAATTGATTTTAGTCTTTTTGTGGCTTTGAAGTCCAAACCTTAGGTGGGTAAACCCTAGGTCTTACTTGCAAGTGAGCCAATGTTTTTAACCTTCTTAGACTAGTTCTATATCATTTTAAGGAGGATGATTTAGTAAGGTCACAATTCATAATTCAAGGTGGACCCTCTTAAAAACTCCAAAGAAAGCAGTCTAAGAACCCTAGCCTCCACATCCCTCATTCACTACAATTTGACTTCACCACCATCTTCATCTTGCTCCACCAAACCCTATTTTGTCAACCAACATCTCTTATCACCATGTCAGGAGCAGAAAGAAAAAATGACAATGAAAGAGGTCAAAGGCCTTCGAGACCAAAAAATAAGGGAGGTAAATTCAATAGACTAGAACCTCATAGCACAGTGGCCATCACCTCCTCTCCCAGGATCCTTTCATGTTTTCAGAATGCAGGGTGCTTCCAATTTTGTGAGAAGGTCAAACAAGTGAAAATCCACCCAGAGCTTACAAGGCTTCTCATTCTCAACCTGCACAACAAGCAATTAAGCCTTGTAGGATTAGATTTTGAGATCTCAGCAGATACCATCTCTGATGCCACAGGCATCCCTGCTATGGGTGAGAAGTGGTTTAAGAAGGGAAAATTGGAAAAGGATTTTTTAGAGCCATTTATCAAGACTAGGTATAGAGGAGGCAGCAAGATAGTTTTCCCCTTCTCACACCTCACACACAAATTTGGACCCTTGATGTTGGTTACCATGAAGTACTTCTCCTGTGAGGGGACATATTCTAGGCTAAAATCCTACCATGTCAGACTCCTCATGCATTTCACAAGGGTTAAGATGCTTAAATTTCCCTAGTATCTCTATAGGAGCATTGAGAAGATGCCTTCTGTTGTCAGGAGGAGGAATCCCTCCCAACAAATCCAAAGTTTATTTCACCATTCCTTGATCAAGATGGTGGTATTACATTAATTAGAGCAACAAGGTATACCTTGGGAGGTATTAATGGCACATGAAGTCTTCACAAACCCCTAGCCTCCTCATCAACCAAATTTTCCCTCCTCATCTACACAAGTACCCTCACCCCAAAAAAACATCCCTTCTTCCCTTTCTATTGATACATCAAATGAAGAGGATGAAAATGGAAATGATGAACAGAGTGCTGACAAGAAAGTTGATGAAATCAGTGAGGTAGAGACATAAATTAATAAGGAAGAGAAAGAAGGAAATGATGGTTAAGAAGAGGGCAGTGAACATGGCAGTGATAAAGATAAAAATAGTAACAATTTGCAAGAAGGCAGTGATGGTAATGATGCAAGTGAGTGAGCCCAAAGTTAAGAAAATAATGATGTTGATGAACATAGTGCTGACCAAGAGGATGTTGATGAAGATGAGGAGATTAACAGTCAAAGGGAAAGTGAAAATGGAAGTAAGGATAGTGAGCATGACCATGAAAATAGTGAAAAAGAGAGTGAAAAAAATTGTACCACTATGGAAGAGGATGCTGAAGGAAATGAAGAGGTTGAAAGTGAAAATGAGATGAGCATTGAAGGAAGGGAAATCAACAATGAAATAGAAGATCAAGAAGAGGCAGATGAGACAGATCACAGTAAGGAAGAGATTGAAGGCTGCAGTGAGGTAAATGAAACAAATCACAATGAGGAGGAGGTAAAGGATAGTGACAAAGAGGTAAGTGACCAGGAAGACAACAAAGATAAGAATAGTCATGACAGTCATGATAACTGTCATGAATGTCATGACAACAATCAACCTCTCAGTGACAATGAAGATAGTGCCAATGCAGAAAACAAATAAGATAACCCTATTCATAATGAAAAAAAAACCAAAGGAAGAGGCTCATAGTCTAAATGATGATCACAACCATGGCAAAGAGACTAACAGAATCACCATCACACCTCTTTCACGCACATACCAAAGCGGGCCAAGACAAGTTTTGCCTCCAAAAGGCAAGGGACCTTGCCAACTAAATTAGCTTAGAGGCTTGAAAAGGGAAAATAAAATATGGACAAGGGTAAGAAAAGTAAGGGGAGTAGGCAAACTACTCAAAAGCCCCAATTCATTGACCTAGATAGTGATAATGAAGATGAGGAGGTGGCCACTAGAATATTTCTCCAAAGAAAAGATGCACAAATTAGGGAGTGGGAGAGGTATTTTTAGATGTCACAACGTATCATTCAATATTGCAAGAATGAACACAAGTACTTCAATAAGATAAAGAGGAGCCTTTCTCTCCATAAAAACATGACCAAGTATTATGCCATGAAAAACAAACTTGCTTGTGCCAAACTGAAGAAATCCCTCCTTGAAGTAAAAACCATAAGGGATACAAAAGGTCATGAAACCCTTGGAGTTATGGCCCAAGCTTCTCAATAAGTATCCCAAACCCCTTGAGGGAGGTCTCCACCAATTTTGAGGATATTTGGGAAACTCTTTGTTTTTTGTGATTTTGAAGGCCTGTTAGTGCAACACCACTAGTGCTACGCTAATCCATGGAGAATCCCCAAGAGGAAAACTCAACATTTTTGGGTTTCTAATCACTATTACACTTTTATCACCAAGTTTCAGATGAATTGGAGCAAGTTTTACCCCTCAAAATGTCAAAAAACCCCTCATTTTTCACCATTCTATCTCTATTTCAGACCTAGCACTGCGCTAATAGCAGTCTTGGGATTTTTTAATTTTGAATATGCTACAAGATCTGGATCAGAAAAACACAAGAATTTATGGAATGTAGACTCATCATGCTTTCCAATGAGCCATCATGGAGCCAAATACGACATCGGGAATGGGTCCAAAACTTGGTTGCAAAAGTGCCTATTTTATGCCTGAGGTGGCGCTGCACAAATGGACTATTTAGTGTGTTTTTGGCCAAAAGTAAAAAAAAACACACTCATTTATTGTAAAATCACATTTTAGTGTTTTTTAAGGAATCTCTCTAGAATTAGGTGCTAGAAGTTGTTTTGGCATTTATTTCATGGGATATTTTGTGCCTTGGTCCTTGCATGGTCTCTTGGGCATTTATGACATTTATGAGTGGTTTTAAGATTTTGAACCCTATGTAGGGTTTTTTCCCTCCTTTGCTGAGTTAAATAGAGAATGAGGGCTTCATTGTAAAGGTTGGCATTTTATGAGCTTTGAGATAAATACATGGTTTTTATGAGCTTGGAGAAGAAATTGGTGTTTTGAAGTTTATGAATGGCTTTCTTGGATTGATGATGGAGAAGCTTGTTTGAAGGAACCCTGAGCTTGGTTTAATGGTCATGTGCCTCTAATTTGTTCATTTTTATTATTTTTCATTATTTTTCATCCTTCTATATGCAGTAGAACAGAAAATTATAGGCTAAGAATTGTTGTTTGAAGCACCTTAGTCCTTCCTGCCTTCTATTGCCTTGATTTTTTCCTTTGCTAGGACATTTTAAGGAATTATTGATTGCTCCTTAGACCCCCTATTCTTGTTTTTTTCATCAATGGATTAGTATGCTAGTTTACAAATATTTTTCATGGCAAGCCCCGCTTATTTTATGCTATCTAAACTCTGTTTTGAAACCTCTCTTTAAAGTATTATTTGTTAGGTTAAGCCAAAGAGGTCTTGTTCTGATCTTACCCTTTGTCCATGCCTATCAGTTTGCCTCAAATTTCCTGGTATCTTGATCAATAATTTTTAGGAGTTCCCTCTTTTTTTATTAAATTTATTTTGTGATCTTAAATGTTTTCTAAAGCTTGAAGGTGAAATCACTAGAAGTTAAATGAGTTTCTCACCTTCTATATTTCATTGGAATTGTTAGTCTAGAATGCTTGTTTACTTAAGTTGGATCAAAGAGTTACTAGTTTGCCCTATTTATTGATTTCTTCTTGATGTTAATGGTGTTTTAGACCTTCTTGTTTATGGGTATTTTACAAAGGATCCTTAATTTCCCTTTGCCCTACCTTGTTTTCCCCAACTTAATGTTCATTTCACTTCACACATAACCTTAAAGGATCCATTGACCACAATAGATTTTCCCTATGATGCACTCTGACTCATTATTGAGATATCCATGAATTTCATTCAATCCATAGCCCAATTATTTGAAGACCTCTCACTCCAACTATTCTACCTGTTCATCTTACCCAACCAAAAATAAACAAGAAACCATACACTTAACAACTAGCCTAAAATCAAAACCATAAAAGCAAACAAGTTCACATCCTTTTCATACAATAGAGAGAGCCCTCTCTGAGTCCAGGAAGGCTAGGTCCTAGGACTCCAAAGACTGGTTTGATGTTATCATCTAGATTTGGTCTACCAATATGCTAAATCACAGGACCCTAACATAAACTTCTTCCCTTGACTGTCGCAAATGAATGGTTTAGTTCAACCTCCTTTGCATATCATTCTCTTTTGATTATACCTCTCGAAGAATCTTCATTACTAGAACTCCCAAGGATGTTGGAAAAACTGCATCCATGCCATACACTAGTTGATAGGGATACATATTGATTTTTTTCTTGGTTGTTAGTCTATCAGCCCATAGTGGATGCACTGGTTTGCTACGCCATGTGTTTTGGTTTTCTTCGAGCAACTTCTTGATGATGTTCACCAAAATTTTCTTAGAGGACTCAGCCAACCCATTACCTTGAGGGTAATAAGATGTAGATTTCCCCAATGTGATGTGATACTTGTAGAAAATGTGCAACATTCTCTTGGACTTAAATGCAACAACATTATCGATGACGATCTTTCTTGGGCATACAAATCTGGACAAGATGTTGGTTTCAAGGAATTTGATGATGACTAAGTTAGTGGAATTCCAAGAGGGGATGGATTCTATCCACTTGGTGAAATAGTCAGTTGCAGTTGTTAGCCCCCCTATGAAATTCTTGACAAGCAAGCTGGAGGGCCAGACTATTATGGAGCCTTCAAGGAATGCCTCTCCCCTGAAAACTCATCCTCCTTGAAGTCTCTATGAGCTGTGCCCAACACAAATCCTCTCTGCTGATCCATTGCTCAAAGGGACCTATTACTCCCTCTTTTACCCCTATATCCTGGAAAAATCCCCCATCACAACATCTATTTTCCCTTTGTTAAAGTTTCCCTTTAATCCCTCCATTATCCCCTTAAATTCCCCCTAAATCCTATCTAAACCCCACCATCACCCTTTGTTCCTTCGAATTTCCACTTCACCCCCTTATCGTTACCTTCCCTGGGCTTGGAAATGCATTAAAATTGAAACAAAATGATAAATTCCACTATATCAAGCCTTAGCCCCCTCAGTCGCAGCCCCACGCCTCTTTCCTCCATGAGACCTTGCACTGGAACCACCCGCTGATAGGAAGGCGCTTATTTCAAACCATTTTGGGAGAAGCCTCAGCTGTAGATCTTGTCCGATCGGACGGTGTTAATTAGATCCCCAGAGCCACTGTTTCTCCATTCATGTCCCATATGGCGCCATCGTCGTCCATTTTCATGTCAATCTGACGGTCCACATCCTCTCTGCCAATGGACCCCGCCCCGCACTATTGCAAAAACAGCCGGTGTATTCCGCACTGCCTTTGGGCGAGGGGTGGTTTTTCCCGAACGCGGAGCGAATCCATACAACTATCAACGCGTGTATTTTGTACGGCGGCGAAACCGCCCATCCCCCGGGCGTTATCTTCCGGTCAATGTCTCGCAGCGGAATCACACTTAGCCGTCAGATCTCCACTTGCCTATCCAACGGTCGTCATTCATCAAAGTTGCACGCTGTTTAACTCCTGCTCGTCGCACCCCTAGTCCACCATCGATTATCTTCTGCCGTTGATCTCCGCCACGATCGACGGTCCTGATTCATCCGCCCACCGTTGAATATTCCACGATCTCCCAGTCCCGCCACGTCAGCTCCACGTGCACCCTTCGTACTCCCTCCCTGTCCATGACGTATAGTTGGTTCTTTTCGTATTGTTTAACGTTGTCATTTGTTTTTCGTGTAGTTGCTCTATGTTCCGCCAAACCTCCACCAGAGAAATCTGTCACCGTTTTTCATGCTTTTGCCCCAGTTCTTCATCTGTATTGCTATTCTCTACATCCACGTTGCGTCCTCGCCAGCTCCATCATTCACATCCATGGTTTCCCTCACAATTTTGTTGTTTTGAAGGGTCTCTAAAGGTAGAAGAATGCCATGATTCTACATGGAAAGCTGTGCGGACAGAAGTAAATCCGAGAGCTGGTACTGCCGTGGGATAGTCAAGAAAGTGGCTGGCAGGATTCACATTAAGGAAAAGGCAGATTTCAAACACTGGAAACCTTTCAACGCCATTAAAACCTGAGCTACCCTGTCAGAAGAAAAATGGAGCGGAAGAGTGTTTCAGTACAGAGCAAAAGGGATTAAGGCGAGCTAATGATGATCTTGAGCCTTTAATCAGAGGTTTAGAAGGCAAATCAGCAATTTGAAGACCCCGAGGATTGATCCAAAGGATCTTGAGCACAGTAGCAGGTACCATCTAGGTTTATTCATCAGCAGAATGCTTTTCTCCATCATGTACAGGGTACCCATACAGCTCTTATTATGCAGAATGTCCCTGAAAGAATTTCCACCCTAACTACAGTTCAAAAACAGTCAGACATTTATGAAGTAGACCTCTCAGCATTTGTGCACCATTTGTTCATTCCCAACAAGTACAACAAAGTATGGCCACCAGAGTGCATCAAAGTCATATATAGAGCAAAGGTAAATCTGAAGAAAATCATCCCTACATATAGAGGTGACAGACATTAAATACTCATTATTTAAACAGAATGGGCCTCGGCCCTATCTCTCTGCTTTGTGTTTAATGGCACATTCAATGTTCACCTACTCCCTCAGTCAATCTTAGGTTCATCCTCTGCTATAAAGCGTAGGAGGAAGCGTTGTTGTGGTTGTTGATGAGATATCAGTGAAACGCAAGCATTTTCCTCTTGAGACAAGTTCTCTGTGTAATACTGTGAGATAGACTTAGATTTGATGTACTCAGGCTGAATGTTCAAGCTGTGGGCAATGATGTACCTGATTGGTGTTGTTTTTAATATGATAAGCATGTTTCTTTGGATCCTGATCTAAGGCAGCTGGTGATGTTTTCCTTTCTCTGTATTTGTAATTGACTTGCTTTCATTTCATTATGTTTCTTCAGGCTCGCATTAGAAGTTTAGCATAAGATTTACCCTTGATAGGTACCTTATGTTGCTTCTCTCCCAGCCCTTAATGTTTTCTGCTTATATGTGTATCTGAATGTTGATTTCAATTGTTTTAACCAGTGTAGTGGATGCCCTTGTCTGCTCTCTGATGTATGAATTAATGAATTCTATGTTTAGATGTTCTTGTTAGGATTTAGTTGGATGTGTTGAGAACACTGGGAGGTCTGGAACCCCATCTCTGCCTCACTAGGTCCTTTCCATCCCAATTAACCCTTTCTAAGAATCCTTTGTCTTGCCTCTGATTTTTTCCAAGCAGGTTTGGAGTTAAATGACCTTTGACCTGATCTATAGACAGGATTGGATGGTTTTCCCCTTTCATTTTCAGTCATTAATGTCCCATTCCCAATATCATCTCTAAGATCCAAATGCTCTATATGACTAGCCCAACTGAAAGCTTGCACATTGATTACAAATAAACCCTTTCTTGACTCCATTGCCCAATGGCCTTGATATCCCCTAAGGTGTCTGTCTTAGCCTAATCCCTTCGGTCATCATCCTTGTCTTGTATTGGACCTTCCTTTCTCGATTCCCAACAACCAAACATAAACCACAAACAAACCCTGTGCATATAACTAGCCTAAAATCATAACATCCGAGCTTCAAATCCCTCTCTGGACCTAGGAGGGATAGATCCTAAGGTCCCAAAGTGGTTCTATGTTGTCTTATCTTTTGGTCTCTGTCAACCTGGCCAAAACATGGGAACACCAACATAATGGTGACTCTGCTGGGGAATTGAATGATTTCCATCTCACTACATAAAAAAATTTAGAAACCTACGTCTCTGGTTAGGTTTACAGTAAGTTGCTCCTTTCTAGAATCAACCTCCATTATTGAATATCCATCACACTCTTAGACAGAGCTTGGACAGGGCCAGGTAGTCTCCAGATCCCACCTTCTTCGGAAGTGGCATATCTGGTAAACGCCCTCCCAGTCAATCTCTGGTTGGAGTCTGTTGTTTTTGAGGAGATTCCTGAAAGGTGATAGTGCCTGAGCACTGTGGTGGACAGTGTGACCCTTTAGATATACCCTAAACCCTCCACCTGGCAACTCCATCGTTCCTAAACGAAAAGACTCCGCTGGTGATCAGTAGGCTTGCTGATGATCTTGGTTTCACAATAGACTCCACTGGGAGACCAGTCTCTGAGACAACATTAACCACAGAAGAAGTAACGAGTAGGGTTGAGCTGTTTGGCTAAGAAACAACATTTTGGCTTTCAGAACCATTCACACAAGAGCTCACCCTAACCCCGACTCACCTGAAATAGTTGACAACCCGGAGAGTATCCTCAAGGGAGCTCCTACACTTAAAAGACCAACTATTTCCACTCACATCCATAGAGCTAATTCTGCACCGGAAGACCTAGCAGCTCTATCATTTTCTCCCCTTGACCTAGATCCTCCAAACATATTACCAAGAACTAGGTCATTCAATCACCTAGACCAGCAAGACCTTGAGCCTCACAGTACACCGTCTCACAGTGGGCAACACACTAGGAATAGAGAAACCCCTCCATCTACACCACCTGATTTTCACTTCCTTCAAAACTTGGGGCTCTCTCACCCTAGATCTGCTCAATAGACTTCTGCTGGTCCAAATATCCCTGTCATCCAAATACCAGCTGCTCAAGCTAACCCTTTACCCCATTAGAACATTATCATGGCATCTTGGTACACACCTTTAGTTTTGCCTCAGCCTATGTTACCCTTAACCAATGATTATCAGTAAAAAATCCCACACTTTACTGCAAAAGAGTCCGTAACAACTCAACAACATGTAGATAAAATGAAGGATGCCTTTGATTACATGGAGATTGACAATGAGTCGATCAAAATGAGAATCTTTGCCCAAAGCCTAGGAGGTGATGTAAAGAAATGGTTTAAGGGCTTACCTCCTGGTAGTATCCCAGATCTCCCTGCATTATATCAGACCTTCATAAACAAATGGGAGACCAGGGCAAACCCTCGCCAACTCCTAGCTGAATACATGAGCCTGAAAAGAAATGTAGGAGAGGGTGTCCATGATTACACAACAAGATTTAACAGCATTTACAATGCTCTTCCTCCACATATGAAACCTCCACAAGGTATGGCCTTAGAAAAATACCCTGATGGGTTTGATGCTAACATGGCTTATGAGCTTATGGAGAAAGAATACACCACATTGGAAGACATCCAGAAAGGGGCTGTAAACATAGAAGCCAACTTGATTGAGAAAAGAGCAAGACTGAGGTCTGAGAGGAGGGTAACCTATAGGGATGACAATGTAGCTTCCACATCCGATCCAAACTATGACAAATTGTCTAAAAATGTGGAGAGACTAAAATAGATGATGGAAAAAATGGTTGTCACAGTTAGCAATCAGAACAGAAACCAGAACCAGAATCAGAACAAAAACTTTAGAAGAAATAACAATGCTCCCAATAGACAAAAAGAATTAGATCAACAAATTATTCCCCCATTCCAAAAAATTTTAGATGAAGATGAGGGAATCATTGAAGAGTCTGAAGGGACTGGAATAAACATGTTTGAAACAGAAGACTTAGTCCTTAACTGTGATTCAGGAGAAGACCAGCCCTCACCTACATACTGAGATGAGGAGTGGTTAGAAACTGAAGATTACAGATTGGGATTTGAAAATGCCATGTTGCAGGTCAGGGAACAATATGAGCTTAGGAACAAAAAGAACCAATATACTTCCAAGACAAAGACTCCTGAGGGAACCATCAAGAAGAGGCCTGATAAAACTTCTAAAGCATCTGCTGCAAATAACAAATCAGCAGCTGAAAGTTCTGGTAGACACAAGGAAAAGGACAACCAAGACACTGAAAAGCAAAGTCAACCAACCAGCAGTACTAGCACTTCAGTTAGTACTCCTGATACAATTGTTCCCAACCCTGTACATAGTGAGAAATCACAAACTGGTTTAGCTGCTAAGGCAGTCGCAAATAAAACAGAATTAAGCACTCCAAAGGCACAGTCCACTTTCAATTTAGAGAGTGAAGTCGCAAAAATCAAAATATCTGTCCCACTCTCTGAGCTAGCCACTCAGAATGTATATAAAGGCCAAATTATGAAAGCACTGAATTTAGGGGAAAGCAATGACTCTGTAAATTTGAATGATGATCAACCTGCCCTCCTATTTGGTCCAAAGATTGAGGGAAAATTTCAGGAAGGGGTAGTTCCACCTTTCTATATCAGTCTTAATATTCATGACAAGATACTTCACAATGCCATGCATGATTCTAGAGCATCACACAATTTAATGCCTAAGGTAGTGATGGAGAGGCTAGGCCTAGAGATAACACGACCTTACAAAGATCTATATTCATTTGAATCTAGCAGGGTAAAATGCCTAGGCCTAATCAAGGATTTATGTCTGAGCCTAACCCAGATTCCTGCTAAGTGTATGGTCATGGATGTGGTGGTGGAAGATGTGCCACCCAAATATGGCATGCTGCTATCTAGATCTTGGGATGGATGGCTCATATGCCACTATCCCTATATTTGGCCAACTTAGAAGATTGTATAGAGAATCTCAGATGAAATTCTTAGTCAGTAGCCCCACGAAGCCTGAAAATTCACCATTATACTCTGTACACACAGACCTGGATTCTTTCATCCTTTATAATGACCAATCCTTAGGAGACCCAGAATCTGAATGTAAAAATTCGAGCAAAAACACAGAGCCCATGGACTTTAGCATAATGGCTACCCTAGAAGAATATGACGATGAAAATTGTGGGTAGGGTACAAAAAATGAAACTCAGAATGAACCAAGAACACAATGCAGCCAACCCATTAGTCATACCCTTCAAACTGATGTACCACATGAAGGAAAAGACAACCCACTACCTAGTACAGACCCTCTAGCGCGACATAATGGCGAACCCCTGTGGGAAATGAATTTTGATGGGTCCTGTACTAGGCAAAATGCTAGAGAAGGAGTGTGGCTACGTAACACAAAAAATGACCACGCAGAGAGCCATCCTATGAATCTGCATTTCAAATGCACGAATAATATTGCAGAGTATGAGGCTCTCATCCTGGGTCTGAAACTATTGAAAAAATTAGGAGCCCATAGGATAGCTGTGAGAGGATATTCTGAGTTAGTTATCAAATAGGTGAATGGTGAGTATTCAGCAAAACACCCCAGGCTTAGGGAATATAGGAATGAAACTCTGGATTTGCTGAAAACGTTTGTTGAATATGAATTAGCATTCATTCCTAGGGGTCAAAATGCAATTTCAAATGGATTAGCTTGTCTAGCTCGCTCATATCCTAAGACCCCAGTTGACCAGCAGATCATCATTCAGACCAAATTCAGGCCTGCAGTGCCAGACAATGGGAAGTATTGGCAGGTCTTTGAAGGAGACAAACAGATCGAATATTTCCTGGTGGGTAGGAATGAGATTTAATTTTCTGATTTAGACTCGATTTCTGATGACAGCTGCCCAAGTGAGGATCCCCCAGATGAACAAGAAACACCCTGTGACATAGAAATAAATTCTTTTTCTGAGAAAACTGGAAATCCAACCGAAAATTGTGAAAACGCAGATACCGAAGAGATAGAGGTGCTGCAAGCCAAAGATAAGAACATACCTAGAGGCCTAGCACCCCTAGAGGACCTTTTTGACTTTGATGACATAGAAAAAAATCCCACAATAGAACATGCTGATTCTGATGTGGAAGAATGCAACATAGGCACTGAAGACAAACCCAAAAGGATCAAACTAGCTAAGTCTATACCTACTAACATGAAGAAAAAATACATTGACATGTTCAAGGAATTCATAGACATGTTTGCATGGAGCTATGAAGACTTAAAGGCGTATGACACCAACATCATTCAACACAAAATACCCTTGAGGGAAAATCAGAAGCCTTTCAGACAAAAACTTCATAGAATCAATCCAAAACAACTGCCTGCAGTAGCGAAAGAGAACAGGAAGATGTATGATGCAGGCATAATAGTCCCTGTAAGTTTTTCTGATTGGGTGTCAAACTTAGTGGCTGTAAGAAAGAAAACAGGAGAAATCAGACTATGCATAGACTTCAGAAACCTCAACAGAGCCTCCCTGAAAGACAACTACCCTTTGCCTAGAATGGAACATATCTTACAGAAGGTAGTGGGTTCTAGGAGAATCTCCCTACTTGACGGTTTTTTAGGATACAACCAAGTTCTGGTACTCCCAGAAGATCAACTCAAAACAGCTTTTACCACTCCGTGGGGCACCTTCATGTATGTGAAAATGCCTTTTGGATTGATGAATGCTGGAGCTACCTTCCAGAGAGTGATGGATATATCTTTCTCAGAGGAGATAGGACACTTCATAGTTATCTACTTGGATGACTTGACTGTCTTTTCTAAAACTGAAGAGGAACATCTAAAACATATGAGGAAAGTTTTTGAGAAATGTAGAAGGTATGGTCTGTCCCTGAACCCTAAGAAAACTTTTTTTGGGTTGCAAGAAGGTAAAGTTCTTGGTCACATTATATCTGAGAAAGGGATTAGGATAGACCCACAAAGAGTTGAGGGAATACTCCAAATCACACACCCAAGGAACATCAGGGAGTTACAGTCCTTCACTGGGAAGATCAACTTCCTTAGGAGGTTCATTCCCAACCTTGCTGAGCACCTTAGAAAAATGACTGAAATGCTAAAGAAAGGTGCAGGAATTAAGTGGACTGTTGAAGCCAAGAAATATTTTGAGTCAGTAAAACTTGCACTCACTCAAGCCCCTGTCCTTATCAACCCTGACTTCTCAAAAGATTTTCTGATCTTTTAATTTGCTTCCCAACACACAATAGCTGCAGTTTTTCTGCAAAAAAATTCAGAAGGTAATGAATAGCCTATAGCTTTCTTCAGTAAAGCCTTAAGAGATGCACCCTTAAAGTACAACATCATGGAAAAGAAGGCCTATGCCCTGATTAAGGCCTTAAAGGACTTTAGGGTGTACATTCTGCATTCTCACACCATTGCTTATGTGCCAAATATAGTGGTCAAGGATATCTTGTCCCAAGACCCTGATGGGAAAAGGGGCAAATGGATTGATACAATCTTGGAATACGACCTTGAAATAAAACCCACCAAGCCGATCAAAGGTCAAGGCCTGGCCCGGTTAATGGCTGAATCAAATCTGCAGGCCCTGGACATTAACATGAGTTTCAGAACTCTCCTTCGTATACTGATATCCTTTATGTGCTCACAAACCTCAATGCCCCTCCAGAACTGTCCAAAACAAAGGTCAGATTCATAAAACTCAAAGCTAGAAATTACTGCATTATGAATGAGAGTCTATATTGGAAAAATCCAAATGGCCTTTTACTGAAATGTTTGTCTGAAACTAAAGCTGAAAAAATCAAACAGGAATTCCATGCTGGAGAATGTGGAGGCCACCTGAGTTGGAAAGTCACTGCAAACAAAATACTTAGGGCTGGTTACTACTGGCCTACCCTATTCAATGACGTCCATAAAATGATAACCACTTGCCACAAATGTCAGATCTTTGAAGGTAAAAGGAAACTCCTCCCCCTTCCCCTACAACCCATCACTGTTGAAGGTCCCTTCATGTAATGGGGCCTAGACTTTATAGGAGAAATTCATCCTGCCTCCTCTGGACAACATAAATGGATCCTAAATGCTACAGATTATTTCACTAAGTGGATAGAAGCCATACCCACTAGGAGTGCCACTGATTCTATCATCATTAGGTTCCTAGAAGACTTCATCCTATCCCGGTTTGGTTGTCCAAGGAAAATAATCACTGACAACACTGCTGCTTTTGGATCCAAGAGAATGGTTGATTTCTGTCATAGGTACGGAATAGCGCTTGGTCATTCAACTGCCTATTACCATCAAGGTAATGCTCTAGCTGAATCATCTAACAAAATCCTGGTTACAATCATCAAGAAGTTGCTGGAGGAAAACAAAAGGTCATGGCATAAGAAGTTGGTACATGCTTTGTGGATTGACAGGCTCACCACAAAGAAATCCATTGGCATGTCACCTTTCTAGCCGGTTTATGGTACAGAAGTAGTTTTTCCTACAAGCCTTGGAGTTCCAGTAATCAAAATTGTCCAAGAGATCCAATCAGAGGAAGACAACATGATAAGAAGAATAAATGAAACAATCTATCTGTAGCAAACAAGGGAGCAGGTTTATAACAGAGCTGTCAGAATTCAGGAAAGCATAAAAAGGTAGTTTGACAAAAGAGCCAAAGCTTTAGACTTCAAGGTTGGGGATAAAGTTCTGAAATGGGATTCAAGAAGAGAGGACAAAGGTAAACATGGAAAGTTTGACAGCTTGTGGCAAGGTCCATATATCATCCAAGCTGCTGTGGGTCCTAATGTGTTTTTCTTACAAGAACTTGATGGTGCAGAGCTATTTGGGGGTCCTGTCAATGGCAGGATGCTCAAACACTACTTCTGCTGACTTTCAATTTCCAATTTCATTCCATTGTACATACCATTGTAGTTTTTGTTTTCAAGAAAAGAAAAAATGTTTCAAAAAATAGAAAGAGTGGAGAGGTTCAGACATGCTTAAAACATGAACCTCTGATGTGAAAAAGATTGGCTCTAATAAACTCAAAACCTAAGCCAAAGAAAGGAAAGCAGCTGGTCCAAACATGCTCAAAACCTGGATCAGCAAAGGAAAAGAAGAATCAGCTCTAATGTGCCCAAACCCAGAGCTGAAAATCAAAGAAAAGAGGCGACTCAAGTATACTCAAAACCGGAGTCATAGAGGAAGAAAGATGTTTCAAAACCGCAGATTTCGTGCCTTCACAGTGTTGTTTCCAGCTTTCTACAAGTTTTCACTCCAGCAAGTCAGACAATCTAATCTTGGCTTGGCTGTTTTTAAATTTCCTATCTTAGAATATAGGAGAAGAAACCTGTTGGACAGTTTAATCCCAATAGGTAGTAGATTAGGTAGAGAAACATATGAGGCCAATAGTCTAAGCTGGTCTCATGGAGCAATAAGGGTAGATTTATAATAGGTTAAATTTTGTTTTGAAAATAAAATGTAAAGGGCCTGCTAGCTCAAATGCACCCAAAGGGAAATGTTAGAACTGTAGTCTGGGTAGGTAGATTGGTTGGGAAAATATTGTTGCTGATTTGTATCTTTAACATATTGTGGCAGCTGAAATTGAAGAAAAGGGATGTGCCGAGCAGTAGGCACCTGGCCTACTCCAAAGATCATCTCTGGTTTCTTGACTCCTTCAAGAAGAAGCCATCCCCATGTGGAGCCACTGTTAGCCCCCCTATGAAATTCTTGACAAGCAAGTTGGAGGGCTAGACTGTTATGGAGCCTTAAAGGAATGCCTCTCCCCTGAAAAATCATCCTCCTTGAAGTCTCTATGAGTTGTGCCCAACACAAATCATCTCTGCTGATCCATTGCTCAAAGGGACCTATTAATCCCTCTTTTACCCCTATATCCTGGCAAAATCCCCCATCACAACATCTTTTTTCCCTTTGTTAAAGTTTCCCTTTAATCCCTCCATTATCCCCTTAAATTCCCCCTAAATCCTATCTAAACCCCACCATCACCCTTTGTTCCTTTGAATTTCCACTTCACCCCCCTATCGTTACCTTCCCTGGGCCTGGAAATGCATTAAAATTGAAACAAAATGATAAATTCCACTATATCAGGGCTTAGCCCTCTCAGTCGCAGCCCCGCGCCTCTTTCCTCCATGAGACCTTGCGCTGGAACCACCCGCTGACAGGAAGGCACTTATTTCAAACCATTTCGGGCGCAGCCTCAGCCGTAGATCTCGTCCGATCGGACGATGTTAATTAGATCCCCAGCACCATTGTTTCTCCATTCATGTCCCATATGGCGCCATTGCCGTCCGTTTTCATGTCAATCTGACAGTCCACATCCTCTCTGCTAGTGGACCCCGCCTCGCACTATTGCAAAAACAGCCTGTGTATTCCACATCGCCTTTGGGCGAGGGGTGGTTTTTCCTGAACGTCGAGCGAATCCATGCAACTATCGACGCGTGTCTTTTGTATGGCGGCGAAACTGTCCATCCCCCACGCGTTATCGTCCGGTCCATGTCTCACAGCGGAATCACACTCAGCCGTCAGATCTCCACTCGCCTATCCAATGGTCGTCATTCGTCAAAGATGCACGCTGTTTAACTCCCACTCGTCGCACCCCTGGTCCACCATCGGTCATCTTCTGCCGTTGATCTCTACCACGATCGACGGTCCTGATTCATCCACCCGCCGTTGAATATTCCACAGTCTCCCGGTCCCGCCATGTTAGCTCCACGTGCACCCTCCGTACTCCCTCCTTGTCCAAGACGTATAGTTCTTTCTTTTTGTATTGTTTAGCGTTGTCATTTGTTTTTCATGTAGTTGCTCTGTGTTCCGCCAAACCTCCACCAGAGAAATCTGTCACTGTTTTTCATGCTTTTTGCCCTAGTTCTTCATCTATATTGCTATTCTCTGCATCCACGTTGCATCCTCGCCACCTCCATCATTCACATCCATGGTTTCCCTCACAGGTTTGTTGTTTTTCAGGGTCTCTAAAGGTAGAACACCGCCATGATTCTACATGGCAAGCTGTGCGGACAAAATTAAATCCGAGAGCTAGTACTACCGTGGGATAGTCAAAGAAAGCGGTTGGAAGGATTCGCATTAAGGAAAAGCCAGATTTCAAACACTGGAAACCTTTCAACCCCATTAAAACCCGAGCTACCCTGTCATAAGCAAAATGGAGCGACAGAGTGTTTCAGTACAGAGAAAAAGGGATTAAGGCGAGCTAATGACGATCTTGAGCCTTTAATCAGAGGTTTAGAAGGCAAAGCAGCAGTTTGAAGACCCCGAGGATCGATCCAAAGGATCCTGAGCACAGTAGAAGGTACCATCTGGGTTTATTCATCAGCAGAATGCTTTTCTCCATCATGTACAGGGTACCCATACAGCTCTTATTATGCAGAATGTCCCTGAAAGAATTTCCGCCCTAACTACAGTTTAAAAACAACCAGACATTTATGAAACAGACCTCTCAACATTTGTGCACCATTTGTTCATTCCCCACAAGTACAACAAAGTATGGCCACCAGAGTGCATCAAAGTAATATATAGAGCAAAGGTAAATCTGAAGAAGAACATCCCTACATATAGAGGTGACAGACATTAAATACTCAGTATTTAAACAGAATGGGCCTCGGCCCTATCTCTCTGCTTTGTGTTTAATGGCACATTCAATGTTCACCTACTCCCTCAGTCAATCTTAGGTTCATCCTCTACTATAAAGCGTAGGAGGAAGTGTTGTTGTGGTTGCTGATGAGATATCAGTGAAACGCAAGCATTTTCCTCTTGAGACAAGTTCTCTGTGTAATACTGTGAGATAGACTTAGATTTGATGTACTCAGGCTGAATGTTCAAGCTGTGGGCAATGATGTACCTGATTGGTGTTGTTTTTAATATGATAAGCATGTTTCTTTGGATCCTGATCTAAGGCAGCTGGTGATGTTTTCCTTTCTCTGTATTTGTAATTGACTTGCTTTCATTTCATTATGTTTCTTCAGGCTCGCATTAGAAGTTTAGCATAATATTTACCCTTGATAGGTACCTTATGTTGCTTCTCTCCCAGCCCTTAATGTTTTCTGCTTATATGTGTATCTGAATGTTGATTTCAATTGTTTTAACCAGTGTAGTGGATGCCCTTGCCTTCTCTCTGATGTATGAATTAATGAATTCTATGTTTAGATGTTCTTGTTAGGATTTAGTTGGATGTGTTGAGAACACTGGGAGGTCTGAAACCCCATCTCTGCCTCACTAGGACCTTTCCATCCCAATTAACCCTTTCTAAGAATCCTTTGTCTTGCCTCTGATTTTGTCCAAGCAAGTTTGGAGTTAAATGACCTCTGACCTGATCTATAGACAGGATTGGATGGTTTCCCCCTTTCATTTTCAGTCCTTAATGTCCCATTCCCAATATCATCTCTAAGATCCAAATGCTCTAGATGACTAGCCCAATTGAAAGCTTGCACATTGATTACAAATAAACCCTTTCTTCAATCCATTTCCCAATGGCCTTGATATCCCCTGAGGTGTCTATCTCAGCCTAATCCCTTCGTTAATCATCCTTGTCTTGTATTGGACCTTCCTTTCCTGATTCCCAGCAACCAAACATAAACCACAAACAAATCCTGTGCATATAACTAGCCTAAAATCATAACATCCGAGCTTCAAAGACATAAACCTTTGACTACCATAGAGAGATCCCTCTCTGGACCTAGGAGGGCTAGATCCTAAGGTCCCAAAGTGGTTCTATGTTGTCTCATATTTTGGTCTCTGTCAACCTGGCCAAAACATGGGAACACCAACATAATGGCGACTCCGCTGGGGAATTGAATGATTTCCATCTCACTACATAAAAAATTTCAGAAACCTATGTCTCTGGTTAGGTTGACAGTAAGTTTCTCCTTTATAGAATCGACCTCCATTATTGAATATCCATCACACTCTTAGACAGAGCCTGGATAGGGCCAGGTAGCCTCTAGATCCCACCTTCTTCGGAAGTGGCATATCTGGTAAATGCCCTCCCAGTCAATCTTTGGTTGGAGTCTATTGTTTTTGAGGAGATTCCTAAAAGGTGATAGTGCCTGAGCACTGTGGTGGACAGTGTGACCCTTTAGATATACCCTAAACCCTCCACCTGGCGACTCCATCGTTCCTAAACGAAAAGACTACACTGGTGATCAGTAGGCCTGCTGATGATCTTGGTTTCACAATAGACTCCACTGGGAGACCAGTCTCTGAGACAACATTAACCACAGAAGAAGTAACGAGTAGGGTTGAGCTGCTTGGCTAAGAAACAACATTCTGGCTTTCAGAACCATTCACACAAGAGCTCACCCTAACCTCGACCCACCTGAAATAGTTGACAACCCAGAGAGTATCCTCAAGGGAGCTCCTACACTTAAAATACCAACTATTTCCACTCACATCCATAGAGCTAATTCTGCACCGGAAGATCTAGCAGCTCTATCACTTTCTCCCCTTGACGTAGATCCTCCAAACAGATTACCCAGAACTAGGTCATTCAATCACCTAGACCAGCAAGACCTTGAGCCTCACAGCACACCGTCTCACAGTGGGCAGCACACTAGGAACAAAGAAACCCCTCCATCTACACCACCTAATTTTCACTTCCTTCAAAAATTGGGGCTCTCTCACCCTATATCTGCTCAACATACTTCTGCTAGTCCAAATATCCCTGTCATCCAAATACCAGCTGCTCAAGCTAACCCTTTACCCCATCAGAACATTATCATGGCAGATTGGTACGCACCTTTAGTTTTTCCTCAGCCTATGTTACCCTTACCCAATGATTATCAGTCAAAAATCCCACACTTTAATACAAAAGAGTCCGTAATAGCTCAGCAACATGAAGATAAAATGGAGGATGCCTTTGATTACATGGAGATTGACGATGAGTCGATCAAAATGAGAATCTTTGCCCAAAGCCTAGGAGGTGATGTAAAGAAATGGTTTAAGGGCTTACCTCCTGGCAATGTCCCAGATCTCCTTGCATTATATCAGACCTTCATAAACAAATGGGAGACCAGGGCAAACCCTCGCCAAATCCTAGCTGAATACATGAGCCTGAAAAGAAATGTTGGAGAGGGTGTCCATGATTACACAACAAGATTTAACAGCATTTACAATGCTCTCCCTCCACATATGAAACCTCCACAAGGTATGGCCTTAGCAAAATATCCTGATGGGTTTGATGCTGACATGGCCTATGAGCTTAGGGACAAATAATACACCACATTGTAAGACATGCAGAAAGAGGCTGTAAACATAGAAGCCAACTTGATTGAGAAAAGAGCAAGACTGAGGTCTGAGAGGAGGGTAACCTATAGCGATGACAATGTAGCTTCCACATCCGATCCAAACTATGAAAAATTGTCTAAAAATGTGGAGAGACTACAACAGATGATGGAAAAAATGGTTGTCACAGTTAGCAATCAGAACAGAAACCAGAACCAAAATCAGAACCAAAACTTTAGAATAAATAACAATGCTCCCAATAGACAAAAATAATCAGATAAAAAAATTATTCCCCCATTCCAAAAATTTTTAGATGAATATGAGGGAATCGTTGAAGAGTCTGAACCGAATGGAATAAACCTATTTGAAACAGAAGACTCAGTCCTTAACTGTGATTCAGGAGAAGACCAGCCCTCACCTACATACTTGGATGAGGAGTGGTTAGAAACTGAAGATTACAGATTGGGATTTGAAAATGCCATGTTTTAGGTCAGGGAACAATATGAGCTTAGGAAAAAAAAGAACCAAGATACTTCCAAGACAAAGACTCCTGAGGGAACCATCAAGAAGAGGCCTGATAAAACTTCTAAAGCATCTGCTGCAAATAACAAATCAGCAGCTAAAATTTCTGGTAGACACAAGGAAAAGGACAACCAAGACACTGAAAAACAAAGTCAACCAACCAGCAGTACTAGCACTTCAGTTAGTACTCCTGATACAATTGTTCCCAACCCTGTACATAGTGAGAAATCACAAACTGGTTCAGCTACTAAGGCAGTAGCAAATAAAACAGAATTAAGCACTCCAAAGGCACAGTCCACTTTCAATTTAGAGAGTGAAGTCGCAAAAATCAAAATATCTGTCCCACTCTCTGAGCTAGCCACTCAGAATGTATATAAAGGCCAAATTCTGAAAGCACTGAATTTAGGGGAAAGCAATGAATCTGTAAATTTGAATGATGATCAACCTACCCTCCTATTTGGTCCAAATATTGAGGGAAAATTTCAGGAAGGGGTAGTTCCACCTTTCTATATCAGTCTTAACATTCATGACAAGATACTTCACAATGCCATGCATGATTCTGGAGGATCCACTCGTGTTGGGAAGATGAGGTAGGGTGGATTTCACCATTGAAGTCCAAACCCCATTGTTGAAAAGTAGCTTCAACACTGATAGGATGTAAGGGTAGAGGTAGAAGTTTTCTCTTTCCATCAAAGATTTGGCATTTATGGAAAGTCATCACTAGCTTGTGGGTATTAGGGAAAAGAGTGGGCCAATAATAACCAACTCTAAGGATTTTGTTGGAAGTAGTTTTCCAGTAGAGATGACCTCCAAGTTCTCCCTCATGAAACTCATGCATGATTCTATCAGCACATCTCCAAGAAAACATTTAAGCAAGTTACCAACAAAATATTTCCAATATAAAGCTCTATCTAAAATGCAAAAATTTAAATCTTTTTGTTTCTAGAATCTAGATTTTGTTCTCGACAAAGCAGGAGGAGCATTTGGATTAACAATTACATACAATATATCAACATACCAGAGCGAGTTCAAGAATGCTTCTTCAATGGGTGGAGTTGTCAGTTCCTCTTGTTCATCCAAAGAATGTATCATGTTTATGTCTAGTGCTTGAAAATTTGCTTCAGCCATGAGTTTGGCAAGTCCTTGTCCTTTAATCAGTTTAGTGGGTTTGATTTCTAAATTATATTATAAGATGATAGCAACCCACTTACCCCTTTTACCATCAGGGTCCTAGATTAAAATGTCTTTAACAACTGTATGTGGATCAAAGCAATGATATGGGAGTGAAAAATGTAAACTCTAAAATATTTCAATGCTTTGATCACAACAAAGGCTTATTTCTCCATGATGTTATATTTTAGAGGTGCATCCATTAATGCCTTGCTGAAGAAAGCTATGGGTTGTTCTAGTCCCATCATGTTCTTTTGAAGCAATACTGCAGAAATAGTGTGTTCAGATGCAAAGGAGAAAATGAATAAATCCTTGGTAAAGTCGGGGCTGATTAGAAATGGTGTTTGGGTAATTGCTTTTTTTATGAGTTCAAAGGATTTTTTTGCTTCCATAGTCCATTTTACTCCTACTTCTCTTGTCAGCATGTTTGTAATTTTTATTAGGAGTTAAGCAAGGTTTGATATGAACTTTATTAGGAAGTTGATCTTTCCAACGAAAGATTGCAGCTCTTTAATGTTTCTAGGGTGGCTGATCTCTAAGACACCCTCAATCCTTTTTGGGTATATCTTAATCCCTTCTTCAGATATGATGCGGCCTAAGATTTTTCCTTCTTGAAGAACAAACAATGTTTTCTTAGGATTTAAAGATAGCCCATACTTCCTACACTTTTCAAAGACCGTTCTCAAGTGAACTAGGTGTTCTTCATTAGCTTTAGAATAGACAATGATGTCATGGAGGTAAATTACTATGAAGTAACCTATGTCTTTGGAAAAAACTATGTCCATGACTCTTTGGAAAGTGGCCCTCGCATTCATTAACCCAAAAGGAATTTTGACATACATGAGTGTCCCCCAAGGTGTTGTGAATGTGGTTTTGTGTTGATCACTTGGAAGTACTAGTACCTGATTGTACCCTAAAAAGACATCAGGAAATGATATTATTTTATAGCCTAGTACCCTTTGCAGTATATGGTCCATCTTGGGTAAAGGGTAGTTGTCTTTCAGGTTGGATTTGTTTAAGTTTCTAAAATCTATGCATAGCCTAATATCCCCTATTTTATTTCTTACTGACACAAGGTTTGAAACCCATTCTGAGTACCTGAGTGGGACTATGATACTAGCATCATACATCTTCTTTATTTCCTTTTCGACTAGAGGCACTAGGACGGGGTTTATTCTTCTCAATTTTTGCTTGAATGGTTTTTGGTTTTCCTTGAGAGGAATATTATGTTGAATAATTTCTGTGTCATAGGACTTCAAGTCCTCATAACCCCATGCAAAAACATCTTTATACACTTTGAACAACTCTATGTATTTCTGTTTTATGTGAGGTGGCAGAGTTTTGGACAACTTTATTATTTTAGGTTCTCCTATGCTACCTATGTTGTATTCTTCTACATCAGTCTCGGTAGATTCCATTTTTGGCTTCCTAGCAACATCATTGAAATCAAACAGCTCTTCTAAGGGGGCAAGATCTCTCGGTAATGAGTCATATTTTCATTGCAATACCTCAAGGTCTTTTTGATTTGGGTCCCTATAAAATTCACCCTCATGAAAGTGTTCTAGAAGATTTATATCAACAGTAGGAAATGGATCTATTTTGGGTGTCTGGTATTCATTTGTGTAGTCTTGTTCATGATCTAAGCTTGGTTTTGGTATTGCAAATTCATTCTTAGATTGCAAAAAGTCTTCAATATGTTTGTCCCCTTCAAACACTTGCCAATAATCTATGTTTCCAGGTATTGTAGTTCTATTTTTTACTTTTACCGTGTATTTTTCATTAGCATGGGGTATTTGACAAGTGTTGGCAGTAAAGGAAAGTTCATTGGCAAGGTTGTTTTGAGCTCTAGGGATGGAGGTAAGTTCATACTTCTCAAAAATTTTCAGGAGGTCCGAGGTATCATTCATATATTCTCTTAGCCTAGGATTCTTGGCTAAATATTCTCCCTTGATTTTTATAATGATTAGCTCAGAATCCCCTTGAAGAAAAATTTTATTGGCTCCTATGTCTTTCAGAAAGTGTAATCCTAGGAGAAGAGCCTCATACTCAGCAATATTGTTTGTGCATTGAAAATCTAGTTTCTATGAGTGGCCTTCATTGGTGTTGTGTATCAAAACACCTACTCCTGAACCATATTTCCCACAAGAGCCATCAAAGGTCATGTTCCAAAGTGTTTCAAGTTTAGACACACCATTATGTTTTTGTTTAGGGCTGCTAGAGTTTTGGTTGTCATTTTCTTGATTCTGTGTTTGTTTTGACTATTCTGGTAGGCCTAGATATTTCTCATTTTCATTTACTTGTCCATTAATGTCATCTTAATTGTACAATATAAATGAGTCAAGGTCTAAATGTATATAATATATAGGAGTGTTGTTTGGCCTATATTGGCTGCTTACCATGTATTTCATGTGAGGTTCCTGGTACAATCTCCTTGTTTGTTTAAAGACCAAGATGGTAGCATATGTCATGTCCATTTTGCGGTTTCCTTGAAGTTTTTCTCCCATGATCGAGATAAAAGCATGCCATACTTCGGGGGAATGTCAAAAACTACTATGTCCATGACCCGACTATTGGTAGGTATTTGTGCCAGATTGACACACAGATCCTTGATTAGACCCAAACATTTGAATCTACTTGAATTGAAAGAGTACAAGTCTTTGTAAGGTTTGGTTATTTCGAGGCATAATCTCTCCATCACTACCTTTGGCATGAGGTTGTGTGAGCACCAAGTCTAGCATAGCATTGTGTAGGATTTTGTCATGAATTTTTAAGCTAACATAGAAAGGAGGTACATCTCCTTCTTGGTATTTTCCCTCTACCTCAGGTCCAAACAATAGTTCAGGCTTGTCATCAGTAAAGTTTAGAGTTTTGGTGTCATTTCCTATGTTCAAAGCCTTCAAGACTTGATTCCTATACACATCTTGAGCTACCGGTTCAGTAAGGGGTATGTTTATTTTGATCTTGGCAATCTCTCCCTCAAAACTGAAAGGTGTTGGTATTTTTCACATATTTACATGATTTCTATCATACATAATTTTTTCAGCTACTTTGGTTTGCTAATTTTTATTAGGCATGTTAGTTAGAGCAGTGTTTCTAGGGCCACTAGTTGATGTACTAGGGCATCTTTGGTCACCATTGGATTGGCTGGTTTTGTCTTTGTTCTGATCAAATTTCTTAGCCATGGTGTTTGTGTTTTCTGTTGGCATATGTTGTCCTTGATGGCAACCTACTTGATGAATTTGATGGTAACCTACTTGATGAAATAAGATTGTTGGAAATATGATGCAGAGTGTTGTCCTTGATGGCAACCTACTTGATAAAGTTGATGACAACCTTCTTGATGAGTTAAAGGGGAGATTGTTGGCAATGTGATACAATGTGTTGAATTTGATGGAACCTGCTTAATGAAGTTTTTCATGATGGAAACTGACTTGATGAGTTGTTAAATTTAAATTTGATGTATCAGTACAGATCAGTTCAGAAGTAGCAGAAGAAAGGAATTCAGCAAGTGCCAGAATAATGATAAATAAGTTATGCTACAAAGCATACGCGGGTTTGTTAAAGTGAAGTGGCGTATGCACGCGGAAAAGTACGTGCCAAGTCGTGTATGCCCTTTTGCACTCCAAATTTAGAATACCAAGGGGTGTTACCATGGTATTGACCCATTGTATTGAGCGCTGGATTATCTATTTGATTCCGTCCAAGAATACCATCAGAAGTGGTGTGGTTTGGGCTCATGGTATTGATAAAGGCTAAACCTATATAAGGAGTAAAGAATAATAGTGCAAGGTGTGCATGAGTAAGGTTTGTGAATGAATAAATCTCTCTAAGGAATATCTGCATGGACGAACTCTGTTCTTGATTGATAGATCTGAATCTATGATGCACCTATGAAGAAAATGATGAAGAGGGATCTCTAGATCTAAAATTTATATGTATTTTCGAGATCCGTTTATGGAATGTTTAGATCTGAGATGAGGCGAAATACTTTCTGAAGTAAAGGATGAGATTTGAGTTGTTTATCTAATCTGAAGAGCTGCACAGTCCTGAAAAGTTGCAGATGTACACGCAGGTTTGCTTCAATAAAAGCGCGTGTATACGCGGATCTGTTTAAAGAAAAGCGTGTATGGGCAGAAAGGGTTTTATAAAGAATGCACAGAAGTATACGCGGGGTGGTCTGCATGAAAGCGCGTACATACGCAAGTTCAGTGAAGTAAAAGCGCGTATGGAATCTAGGGTTTGCTGAAGTAAGTGGAATAAAATGCCTGATCTATTTTGTTGTTCTACTGTTATCTGTTAATGATGTATTCATACAGAACTGGGTTTTTTGAATGATGAATATGTTACTGATTATGTTAATTGAAGATCAAGTCGTTGGTTGATTGGTTGATCATTCAATGAATGAAATGATGGGGTTATAAGTTTTAGTTTGATGAATGTTGAGCTTAAATGTGTGGAGTGGGTCTAGTCGAAAAATATGATGAAAAGTGGCCTACAAGTTGTGTTGTATGGAAGCTGTTGGATCCAGTATGAAAATTGATGAAACGTGGTCCATGGTGGTGCTGAGGGTCGAAGCCTTCAATGAGGGGGTTGTAGCTCCGTTCAAGTGGTAGCTGGTAAACGAGTGTAGGGGGTAGTGGCTCCCTTCCAGGAGAGGCTGGCAAACGAGAGCAGGGGGTAGTGGCTCCCTTCCAGGAGAGGCTAGTAAACGAGAGAAGATTGTAGCCTTCTACAGGTGGGTGCCTGCGTGCTGGTATGAGTCTGCGCCAGTACATGGTTGTACAATGTTTTCTTTATAATAAAATATTGAAGACTAAGACGACGACAACGGTGGTTTTCTCCCAAATTGGGTTTCCACCTTAAATCCTGGTGTTCATTTGTGTTGCTTATGTGTGATGATTTATTCTGTTCTTACTGCACATGTTTACTTCTTACTAAACATCTAATGAATGAATGATTCAATGATCTAAGCTAAGAATTATCAGCATAATGAAATCTCTGTTAATACATGAGTTTTATTAACGATATCCGCGTGTATACAAGAGCTGGATTCATTAAAGTAGTGTATGGGTTTTATAGAAAGAAAAAGTAAAAAGTTTTCAGTTTGCACTAAATACTGATTCACCCCCCCCTCTTAGTATTTTTCTCAACAATTGGTATCAGAGAAAATTTTTAAGCTGATCATTGAAGGAGATCCGTAAACAATGGGAAGTCAGAAGGATTAATTTCTGGGCGTCACCTTTATTCAATGGCAATCTGTTATCTGGAGATTATTAAGAAAATCATTTGTAAAGTCTTGGGTAGTAATGTTGCACAGAAGAAGGTTATCGGTATCCGGCAACTATTCCTACTGATGCAGCAGAAAGGAAGAAATATGAAATCAATGCCAAAGCAGTCAATGTTTTATTAGGAAGCCTATCTGAATTAGAATTTGTTAAAGTGATGCAACTAGATTCAGCAAAAGAAATATGGGACAAAATCATTCTAAGCTATGAAGGAGATACAAAGGTAAAAATTGCCAAACTCCAAACTCTCAGAATTGAATATGAAAATTTAAGGATGCATAGTGATGAGAGTATTTCCAGTTTCTTTTTACGTCTAGATGATATTGTATATCATATGAGAAGTTTGGGTGAAACCATAACCGATACTACTCTGGTTGAAAAATTCTTAAGATCTTTGACTTCAAAATTTGAGTCAAAAGTATCTGCTATTGAAGAAAGGCAAGATCTGCAAACTCTTACTGTTGTTCAACTACATGGTATTCTAACTGCTTTTGAAATGAGAAAAGAAGGTCCCTCTCAAATCAGAGAAGTTTCCTTTAAGGCATTTGCAAAAGGAAAAGAAAAGGAAGTTGTCAAGGAATCAAGTTACATATCAGAAGAAGAAGAAGCAAATTTTGAGAGAAGACTCCAACTAGGTACTGGAAGATTCAAAGGTAAGCTCCCCTTCAAATGTTTTAATTGTGGAAGAGTTGGTCATTGTGCTGCTAGATGTCCTTATGAAGAAAATCATGATAACGGGAAACAATTTGAAAAGGGAAAGAGCTATTATACAAATGAAGATAATGATGAAATGTCAAATGAGGATGAAGAAGATTCTGACCAAGATATGCTAGTGCTCATGGCAAGGAAGAAAAATAATAAGGCTACTCAAAGAAAGGAGATATCTCAGAACATATGTGCAGTGGAAAATGAAGAAGATAAAACAGGTATTGAATGTGGTTCTTGTGATTCACTTTCTTTTTCATGCAATGGTGAAAATAGAGAAAGTAATGTTATGGATCTAGAAGAAGCTCTCAATATTAAAGTTGAAGATCAACAAAGATCATTTAAAGATAGAGAAGCTATCTACAATGAGATGATCTCTCAAATGAAAGGACAGATAGAAATACTAAATGGACAGATAGACAAGTATCAAAGGTTGTACAATTATGCAACCAATCGAAATAAAAGACTTGAAGCAGAAATCATCGATCTAAATGAAGATCCGGAAAAATAAAATAAGAAGAATGAAGAACTTGAAGCAGAAATCATCTCTCTAAAAGCAGATCTTGAAGCATCAAATAAGAAGAATGAAGAACTTCTACAATCATTTGAAAAAGAAGGACGTGAAGCAGAAATCATCTCGCTCAAAACAGATTTGGAAAAATAAAATAAGAAGAATGAAGAACTTCTAAAAATTTTTGAAGAACAATAAAATGGGTTGAAAGAAGAGATTTTAAAACTGAATGATCAAGTAGAAGAAGGAAGAAGGGTCGAAGAAAGTATGAAGAAGCAATGCCAAAAATTGGAGGTTGAGGTAAATATTTTGAAAGGTATATTAGAAGAAAAAGATAAACTCTTGAGGTTCCAAGATAGTACTAAGATTCTAGACAATATTCTTCATAGTCAAAGGTCTCCCTCTATTAAATTTGGACTTGGCTTTCATGAAACTATTAAAGGAGAATCTAGTTCGCAAGGAAGTGCTAAATATTCAAAGGATATCAATGCAAAGCCTGAAGTGTTGGAAGAAACAAAAGGTCAACCTACAATTATGAACTCTCAAAAGAAATCATTCCCTCCTTTGATCAATAAAGTTGAGTGCTTTAACTGTCACAATTATGGGCATGTTGCCGCCAATTGCAGAAGCAAATTGTTTCAGTCACAATCAAACAGATTCTACTCGGAAAGGTATTCTGGTTTCTTTAAGGGATATTGTTTTTCATGCAGCCAGTATGGTCATAAAGCAGCTAATTGCAATAGAAGAAAGAATAGAAAAACACATTATGATCCCTATGCTTAATTTTCTGGTCACGCAAGATGTTATGCTTGTAACAAGTATGGACATGTAGAAAAAGAATGCAGGATGAGAAGATCTGAGAAATTGGAGAATTTTCAGCACACTAAAAGAAATTTCAAGCAAAGCTGGAAAAGGAAGGAGGACGGGTCAGAAACATAGGGAATATTGACCCTACTGCAGTCATCCGCTTCTAAACCTTACTTCTTATAATGACTGCAGGAGTGATGTGAAATACATTATAGGGATAAATAATGTATCATCATAGAGGGAGCAATGTATGGTGATTCTCATGGTTGGTTTGATAATTTTGGTTATGTTTATTTCTAACAGTGCATCTGATGTGAAGAAGACAGGTACATATGGTACAAATTTAGGGGAGAAGAAGGAGTGTGAAATTTTCAATACTTCACTTTCCATACGCGGGTTTCGTGAACTAAAGTCGCGTATACATGCGAGTTCCAATGGAGACAGAAGCGTATGCTCTTCTGTTAAGAAAAATAGTGAGATGGCTCAAGAACAGGAGCACAAGTTCAGGGGGAGCATCACTCTAACAACTAATGATTGCATTGTTGGCATTGTATCAGATTATTCTTGCTCAAATGATGATGACATGATACATGGTTTCGTATGATGAGATTATGGATGAGACCTGATTGTTTTTTTTTTGCTAAAGAGTATCTTGTTTTCACACCTGGATGAGATGGAAGTAGTGTGATTCAGAGATAAGGTTAGATCGTGCAGAGTTTGTTGTTGATGACTTTTATCACAGTTGAGAGCTTTTAAACATAATTACTACACATGTTACATCATGATTATGAATCATGAAGATCTTGGTGATATCAGATCACATTGATGATTGCTTGAAGTTGTTCTGGTATGATAATTCCTCTTGGGAAGAATATGATGCTGCAAAGAGTCTGAAGGCTTGGTTACTAATGTGCTTATGCTACAACTTTTGGATGACACTTGAAAACACAACTACATTGTCCTATCTTTCTTCTCTCATATATTCCAGGGAAGCGTTCGAATATCTCAAACAGAAGTTGAGAGTAGTCTCTGCCATGTAGAAGATCAGATCTACTTAATTTCAGAAGATTAGATGGGATATGTGGATTTCCTGAAGGACAGTCACGTATATACACGAGTTCAGACACAGAAAACCGCGTATGGGTATTTGCTGACAAAATTCTTCTGGGTCAGCATTCTTCAGCACAGCTGCAGTATTGTTTGGTATCTCTGATGCTATATGGTATCTCTGATGATGTTTTAACTCTTATATTTTTGTTTCATTCTCTGATATTGGGTGAAGATGCCTTGATGATTGGTTGTTGAAAGTGTTCAAGTTGCACAAAGCTAAGGAGGAGTTTTGGTCATATGGAAAGGATGCATTGGATGCACAGTTTCAAGGAGAGCATTAGGCTTGCTGAATGTAATGCATTGTTGGCATTATGATGATTCTGTAATATGATCTCTTTCCTGAGGTCCTTTTGGTATTTGTTGTAAAAGTTCATATTTGTAATTTGATGAAAAGGTCATGTTGAGACCTATGATGTAAAATGGTAATATTTAGTCATGTAAGGACTTGAGTCAAATTTTTAAACCCACTTTGTTGCGTAGTTGAGTTAAAATGTGTAAACCCACTTGGTTGGGTACTTGAGTCACATATGTAAATCCACTTGGTTGGATCATTGATGTAAGTATGAGTCTTTGGTGATAGGAAAGGTCATAGAGTCATGTAATTCATTGAAAATTATGTTTGAAGACTCAGCATGAACTCAGGAGGAGGATGGTAACTTCAATGCACATCAGATCTGCAGAGCTCTTCTTTCTACATGAGAAGAAAAACCTTGTTTTGGTTTTGATCCACCCTTTGCCCTTGATGTCAAAGGGGGGGAGTAGCATGGTGTTTGAATAGGGGGAGAATATCATGGTGTTTGCATAATGGTTATAATCAATGTATCTATCTGTTGTGGTGATCAAACACCATCATGGTTGCCATCAAGTCCAAAGGGGGAGATTGTTGGCATATGTTGTCCTTGATGGAAACCTACTTGATGAAGTTTATGGTAACCTACTTGATGAAATAAGATTGTTGGCAATATGATGCAGAGTGTTGTCCTTGATGGCAACCTACTTGATAAAGTTGATGAAAACCTTCTTGACGAGTTAAAGGGGAGATTGTTGGCAATGTGATACAATGTGTTGACTTTGATGGAACCTACTTAATGAAGTTGTCTGTGATGGAAACTGACTTGATGAGTTGTTAAATGTAAATCTGATGTATCTACAGATCAGTTCAGAAGTAGCAGAAGAAAGGAATTCAGAAAGTGCCAGAATAATGATAAAAAAATTATGCTACAAAGAATACGCGGGTTTGTTAAGGTGAAGTAGCGTATGCACGTGGAAAAGTGCGTGCCAAGTCACGTAAGCCCTTTTGCGCTCCAAATTTAGAATACCAAGGGGTGTTACCATGGTATTGACCCATTGTATTGAGCGCTAGATTATCTATTTGATCCCGTCTAGGAATACCATCGGAAGTGGTGTGGTTTTGGCTCATGGTATTGATAAAGGCTAAACCTATATAAGGAGTAAAGAATAATAGTGCAAGGTGTGCATGAGTAAGGGTTGTGAATGAATAAATATCTCTAAGGAATATCTGCATGGATGAACTCTGTTCTTGAGTTGTAGATCGAATCTATGATGCACCTATGAAGAAAATGATGAAAAGGGATCTCTAGATCTGAAATGTATATGTATTTTCTAGATCTGTTTATGGAATGTTTAGATCTGAGATGAGGCAAAATACTTTCTGAAGTAAAGGATGAAATATGAGTTGTTTATCTGATCTGAAGAGCTGCACAGTCCTGAAAAGCTACAGATGTATACACAGGTTCGCTTCAGTAAAGGCGCGTGTATACGCAGATCTGCTTAAAGAAAAGCGCGTATGGGCAGAAAGGGTTTTCTGAAGAATGCACAGAAGTATACGCGGGGTGGTCTGCATGAAAGTGCATACATACGCAGGTTCAGTGAAATAAAAGCACGTATGGAATCTAGGATTTGCTGAAGTAAGTGGAATAAAATGCTTGATATTTTTTGTTCTTCTACTGTTATCTGTCAATGATGTATTCATACAGAACTAGGTTATTTGAATGATGAATATGTTGCTGATTATTTTAATTGAAGATCAAGTCGTTGGTTGATTGGTTGATGATTCAATGAATGAATTGATGGGGTTATAAGTTTCAGTTTGATGAATGTTGAGCTTAAATGTGTGGAGTAGGTCCAGTCTGAAAATATGATGAAAAGTGGCATACAATTTTTGTTGTATGGAAGCTATTGGATCCAGTATGAAAATTGATGAAACGTGGTCCATGGTGGTGCTGAGGGTTGAAGCCTTCAGTGAGGGGATTGTAGCTCCCTTCCAGTGGTAGCTGGTAAATGAGTGCAGGGGGTAGTGGCTCCCTTCGAGGAGAGGCTGGTAAACGAGAGCAGGGGGTAGTGGCTCCCTTCTAGGAGAGGCTGGTAAACGAGAGAAGGTTGTAGCCTTCTACAGGTGGGTGCCTGCGTGCTAGTATGAGTTTGCGCCAGTACATGGTTGTATAATGTTTTCTTTATAATAAAATATTGAAGACTGAGACGACGGCAGCGGTGGTTTTCTCTCAAATTGGGTTTCCACCTTAAATCCCAGTGTTCATGTGTGTTTCTTATGTGTGATGATTTATTCTGTTCTTACTTCACATGATTATTGCTTACTAAACATTTAATGAATGAATGATGCAATGATCTAAGCTAAGAATTATCAGCATAATGAAATCTCTATTAATGCGCGAGTTTTATGAAGGATATCTGCGTGTATACACGAGTTGGATTCATTAAAGTAGCGTATGGGTTTTAGAGAAAGAAAAGGTAAAAGTTTTCAGTCTGCACTAAATACTGATTCACCCCCCCCCTCTCAGTATTTTTCCCAACAATTGGTATCAGAGCAGGTCCTTTTGCAGAATCTTGATCGCTTGAAGGATATCCGTCACAATTGGAAGTTAGGAAGGAGTAATTTCTCTAAGGCCACCTTTATTCAATGGAAGTAATATGTTATTCTGGAAGATACAAACAAAAGCATATTTGCAAAGTCTTGGTGCAGAAGTATGGGCAATCGTGGAAGAAGGTTATCGGTATCCGGCAACTATTCCTTCTGATGCAACAGAAAGGAAGAAATATGAAATCAATGCCAAAGCAGTCAATGTTTTATTAGGAAGCCTATCTGAATCATAATTTGTTAAAGTGATGCAGCTAAATTCAGCAAAATAAATATGGGACAAAATCATTCTAAGTTATGAAGGAGACACAAAGGTAAAAAGTGCCAAACTCCAAACTCTCAGAATTGAATATGAAAATTTAAGGATGCATAGTGATGAGAGTATTTCCAGTCTCTTTTTACGTCTAGATGATATTGTAAATCGTATGAGAAGTTTGGGTGAAACCATTACCGATACTACTCTGGTTGAAAAAGTCTTAGGATCTTTGACTTCAAAATTTGAGTCAAAAGTATGTGCTATTGAAGAAAGGAAAGATCTGCAAACTCTTACTGTTGTTCAACTACATGGTATTCTAACTGCTTTTGAAATGAGAAAAGAAGTTCCCTCTCAAATCAGAGAAGTTTCCTTTAAGGCATGTGCAAAAGGAAAAGAAAAGGAAGTTGTCAAGGAATCAAGTTACATATCAGAAGAAGAAGAAGAAAATTTTGTGAGAAGACTCCAACCAGGTACTGGAAGATTCAAAGGTAAGATCCCCTTCAAATGTTTTAATTGTGGAAGAGTTGGTCATTATGCTACTAAATGTCCTCATGAAGAAAATCATGATAAAGGGAAACAATTTGAAAAGGGAAATAGCTATTATACAAATGAAGATAATGATGAAATGTCAAATGAGGATGAAGAAGATTCTGACCAAGATATGCTAGTGCTCATGGCAAGGAATCAAAAGAAGAAAGGAGATATCTCAGAAAATATGTGTAGCAGAAAATGAAGAAGATAAAACAGGTATTGAATGTGGTTCTTGTGATTCACTTTCTTGTGCATGCAATGGTGAAAATAGAGAAAGTAATGTTATGGATCTAGAAGAAGCTCTCAAGATTAAAGTTGAAGATCAAAAAAGATCATTTAAAGACAGAGCAGTTATCTACAATGAGATGATCTCTCAAATGAAAGGACAGATAGAAATACTGAATGGACAGATAGACAAGTATCAAAGGTTGTACAATTATGCAACCAATCAAAATAAAAGACTTGACGAAAAAATCATTGATCTAAATGAAGATCTGGAAAAATCAAATAAGAAGAATGAAGAACTTGAAGCAAAAATCATCTCTCTAAAAGCAGATCTTGAAGCATCAAATAAGAAGAATGAAGAACTTCTACAATCATTTGAAAAAGAAGGACGTGAAGTAGAAATCATCTCTCTCAAAACAGATCTGCAAAAATCAAATAAGAAGAATGAAGAACTTCTACAAATTTTTGAAGAACAATAAAATGGGTTGAAAGAAGAGATTTTAAAACTAAATGATCAAGTAGAAGAAAGAAGAAGGGTGGAAGAAAGTATGAAGAAGCAATGCCAAAAATTGGAGGTTGAGGTAAATATTTTGAACGGCAAATTAGAAGAAAAAGATAAAATCTTGAGGTTCCAAGATAGTACTAAGATTCTGGATAATATTATTAATAATCAAAGGTCTCCCTCTATTAAATTTGGTCTTGGCTTTCAAGAAACTATTAAAGGAGAATCTAGTTCATAAGGAAGTGCTAAAGATTCAAAGGATATCAATGCAAAACCTGAAGTGTTGGAAGAAACAAAAGGTCAACCTACAATTATGAACTCTCAAAAGAAATCATTCCCTCCTTTGATCAATAAAGTTGAGTGCTTTAAATGTCACAATTATGGGCATGTTGCAGCCAATTGCAGAAGCATATTGTTTCAGTCACAATCAAACAGATTCTACTCAGAAAGGTATTCTGGCTTCTTTAAGGGATATTGTTTTCCATGCAGCCAGTATGGTCATAAAGCGGCTGATTGCAATAGAAGAAAGAATAGAAAAACACATTATGATCCCTATGCTTAATTTTCTGGTCATGCAAGATTTTATGCTTGTAACAAGTATGGACATGTAGAAAAAGAATGCAGGATGAACAGATCTGAGAAATTGGAGAATTTTCAGCACATAGAAATTTCAAGCAAAGGCTGGAAAGGAAGGTACTAGTCGAAATGTAGGAATATTGACCCTATTCTTTGTCATCAGCTTCTAAAAGCTTACTTCTCATAATGACTGCGAGGTGATGTGAAATACATTATAGGGATAAATAATGTATCATCACAGGGGGAGAAATGTATGGTGATTCTCATGGTTGGTTTGATAATTCTGGTTATGTTTATTTTTTACAGTGCATCTGATGTGAAGAAGACAAGTATAGATGGTACAAATTCAGGGGGAGAAGAAGGAGTGTGAAATTTTCAATACTTCACTTTCCATACGCGGGTCTAGTGAACTAAAGCCGTGTATACGCGCGATTTCCAACAAAGACAGAAGCGTATGCTCTTCTATTAAGAAAAATAGTGAGATGGCTCAAGAACAGGAGCACAGGTTCAGGGGGATCATCAGTCTAACAACTAATTATTGCATTGTTGGAATTGTATATGATTATTCTTTCTCAAATGATGATGATGTGATACATGGTTTTGTATGATGAGATTATGGATGAGACCTGATTGTTTTTTTTTTTTGCTGAAGAGTATCTTGTTTTCACACCCGGATGAGATGGAAGTAGTGTGATTCAAAGATAATGTTAGATCATGCAGATTTTGTTGCTGATTACTTTTATCACAGTTGATACCTTTTAAACATAATTCCTACACATGTTACATCATTATTATGAATCATGAAGATCTTGGTGATATCAGATCACATTGATGATTGCTTGAAGTTGTTCTGGTATGTTAATTCCTCTTGGGAAGAATATGATGTAGAAAAGAGTCTGAAGGCTTGGTTACTAATGTGCTTATGCTACAACTGTTGGATGACACTTGAAAACAAAACTACATTGTCCTATCTTTCTTCTCTCATATATTCCAGGGAAGCATTCGAATATCTTAGATAGAAGTTGAGAGTAGTCTCTGCCATGCAAAAGATCAGATATACTTAATTTCAGAAGATTAAATGGGATATGCGGATTTCCTAAAGGACAGTCACGTATATACGCAAGTTCAAACACAGAAAACCGTGTATGGGTATTGGCTGACAAAATTCTTTTGGGTCAGCATTCTTCAGCACAGCTGCAGTACAGTTTGGTATCTTTGATGCTGTATGGTATCTCTGATGATGTTTCAGCTATTATATTTCTGTTTCATTCTTTGATATCGGGTGAATATGCCTTGATGATTGGCTGTTGAAAGTGTTCAAGTTGCACAAAGCTAAGGAGGAGTTTTGGTCATATGGAAAGGATGCATTGGATGCATAGTTTCAGGGGGAGCATTAGCCTTGCTGAATGTAATGCATTGTTGGCATTATGATGATTCTGTAATATGATCTCTTTCCTGAGGTCCTTTTGGTATTTGTTGTAAAAGGTCATATTTGTAATTTGATGAAAAGGTCATGTTGAGACCTATGATTTAAAATGGTAATATTCAGTCATGTAAGGACTTGAGTCAAATTTGTAAGCCCACTTGGTTGGGTAGTTGAGTTAAAATGTGTAAACCCACTTGGTTGGGTACTTGAGTCACATATGTAAATCCACTTGGTTGGATCATTGATGTAAGTATGAGTCCTTGGTGATAGGAAAGGTCATAGAGTCATGTAATTCATTGAAAAATATGTTTGAAGACTCAGCATGAACTCAGGAGGAGCATGGTAACTTCAATGCACATCAGATCTGCAGAGCTCTTCTTTCTACATGAGAAGAAAAACCTTGTTTTGGTTTTGATCTGCCCTTTTCCCTTGATGTCAAAGGGGGAGAGTAGCATGGTGTTTTAATAGGGGGAGAATATCATGGTGTTTGTATAATGGTTATAATCAATGTATCTATCTGTTGTGGTGATCAAACACCATCATGGTTGTCATCAAGTCCAAAGGGGGAGATTGTTGGAATATGTTGTCCTTGATGGTAACCTACTTGATGAAGTTGATGGTAACCTACTTGATGAAATAATATTGTTGGAAATATGATGCAGAGTGTTGTCCTTGATGGCAACCTACTTGATATAGTTGATGACAACCTTCTTGATGAGTTAAAGGGGAGATTGTTGGCAATGTGATACAATGTGTTGACTTTGATGGAAACTGCTTAATGAAGTTGTTAATGATGGAAAATGACTTGATGAGTTGTTAAATGTAAATCTGATGTATCTATAGATCAGTTCAGAAGTAGCAGAAGAAAGGAATTCAGAAAGTGCCAGAATAATGATAAAAAAGTTATGCTACAAAGAATACGCGGGTTTGTTAAGGTGAAGTAGCGTATGCACGTGGAAAAGTGCGTGCCAAGTCACGTAAGCCCTTTTGCGCTCCAAATTTAGAATACCAAGGGGTGTTACCATGGTATTGACCCATTGTATTGACTGTTGGATTATCTATTTGATCCCATCCAGGAATACCATCGGAAGTGGTGTGGTTTTGGCTCATGGTATTGATAAAGGCTAAAACTATATAAGGAGTAGAGAATAATAGTGCAAGGTGTGCATGAGTAACGGTTGTGAATGAATAAATCTCTCTAAGGAATATCTGCATGGATGAACTCTGTTCTTGATTGATAGATCTGAATCTATGATGCACCTATGAAGAAAATGATGAAGAGGGATCTCTAGATTTGAAATGTATATGTATTTTCTAGATCTGTTTATGGAATGTTTAGATCTGAGATGAGGCGAAATACTTTCTGAAGTAAAGCATGAAATCTTATTTGTTTATCTGATCTGAAGAGATACACAGTCCTAAAAAGTTACAGATGTATACACAGGTTCGCTTCAGTAAAAGCGCGTGTATACGCTGATCTGCTTAAAGAAAAGTGCGTATGGCCAGAAAGGGTTTTCTAAAGAATGCACAGAAGTATACGCGAGGTGGTCTGCATGAAAGCGCGTATGGAATCTAGGGTTTGCTGAAGTGAGTGGAATAAAATGCCTGATCTGTTTTTCTATTCTACTGTTATCTGTTAATGATGTATTCATATAGAACTGGGTTATTTGAATGATGAATATGTTGCTGATTATGTTAATTGAAGATCAAGTCATTGGTTGATTGGTTGATGATTCAATGAATGAATTGATGGGGTTATGAGTTTCAGTTTGATGAATGTTGAGCTTAAATGTGTGGAGTGGGTCCAGTCTGAAAATATGATGAAAAGTGGCCTACAAGTTATGTTGTATGGAAGTTGTTAGATCAAGTATGAAAATTGATGAAACGTGGTCCATGGTGGTGCTGAGGGTTGAAGCCTTTGGTGAGGGGCTTGTAGCTCCCTTCCAGTGGTATCTGGTAAACGTGTGCAGGGGGTAGTGGCTCCCTTCCAGGAGAGGCTAGTAAACGAGAGTAGGGGGTAGTGGCTCCCTTCCAGGAGAGGCTGGTAAACGAGAGAAGGTTGTAGCCTTCTGCAGGTGGGTGCCTGCGTGCTGGTATGAGTCTCTGCCAGTACATGGTTGTACAATGTTTTCTTTATAATAAAATATTGAAGACTAAGACGATAGAAGCGGTGGTTTTCTCCCAAATTGGGTTTCCACCTTAAATCCTGGTGTTCATGTGTGTTTCTTATGTCTGATTATTTATTTTGTTCTTACTGCACATGTTTACTGCTTATTAAACATCTAATGAATGAATGATGCAATGATCTAAGCTAAGAATTATCAGCATAATGAAATCTCTATTAATACGCGAGTTTTATTAAGGATATCCATGTGTATACGCGAGTTGGATTCATTAAAGTAGCGTATGGGTTTTAGAGAAAGAAAAAGTAAAAAGTTTTTAGTCTGCACTAAATACTGATTCACCCCCCCCCCCCCCTCTCAGTATTTTTCCCAACAATTGGTATCAGAGCAGGTCCTTTTGTAGAAGCTTGATCACTTGAAGGAGATTCGTCACAATGGGAAGTCAAGAAGGAGTACTTTCTCTAAGGCCACCTTTATTCAATGGAAGTAATCTGTTATTCTAGAAGATACGAAGAAAAACATATTTGCAAAGTCTTGGTGCAGAAGTATGGGCAATCGTGGAAGAAGGTTATCAGTATCCGGCAACTATTCCTACTGATGCAGCAGAAAGGAAGAAATATGAAATCAATTCCAAAGCATTCAATGTTTTATTAGGAAGCCTATCTGAATCAGAATTTTTTAAATTGATGCAGCTAAATTCAACAAAAGAAATATGGGAGAAAATCATTCTAAGCTATGAAGGAGATACAAAGGTAAAAAGTGCCAAACTCCAAACTCTCAGAATTGAATATGAAAATTTAAGGATGCATAGTGATGAGAGTATTGCCAGTTTCGTTTTACGTCTAGATGATATTGTAAATCATATGAGAAGTTTGGGTGCAACCATAACCGATACTACTCTGGTTGAAAAAGTCTTAAGATCTTTGACTTCAAAATTTGAGTCAAAAGTATCTGCTATTGAAGAAAGGCAAGATCTGCGAACTATTACTGTTGTTCAACTACATGGTATTCTAACTGCTTTTGAAATGAGAAAAGAAGGTCCCTCTCAAATCAGAAAAGTTGCCTTTAAGGCATGTGCAAAAGGAAAAGAAAAGGAAGTTGTCAAGGAATCAAGTTACATATTAGAAGAAGAAGAAGCAAATTTTGTGAGAAGACTCCAACCAGGTACTGGAAGATTCAAAGGTAAGCTCCCCTTCAAATGTTTTAATTGTGGAAGAGTTGGTCATTATGCTGCTAAATGTCTTTATGAAGAAAATCATGATAAAGGGAAACAATTTGAAAAGGGAAAGAGCTATTATACAAATGAAGATAATGATGAAATGTCAAATGAGGATGAAGAAGATTCTAACCAAGATATGCTAGTGCTCATGGCAAGGAAGCAAAAGAAGAAGGCTACTCAAAGAAAGGAGATATCTGAGAAAATATGTGCAGTGGAAAATGAAGAAGATAAAACAGGTATTGAATGTGGTTCTTGTGACTCACTTTCTTGTGCATGCAATGGTGAAAATAGAGAAAGTAATGTTATGGATCTAGAAGAAGCTCTCAAGATTAAAGTTGAAGATCAACAAAGATAATTTAAAGAGAGAGAGAAGTTATCTACAATGAGATGATCTCTCAAATGAAAGGACAGATAGAAATACTGAATGGACAGATAGACAAGTATCAAAGGTTGTACAATTATGCAACCAATCGAAATAAAAGACTTGAAGCAGAAATCATCGATGTAAATGAAGATCCGGAAAAATAAAATAAGAAGAATGAAGAACTTGAAGCAGAAATCATCTCTCTAAAAGTAGATCTTGAAGCATCAAATAAGAAGAATGAATAACCTCAACAATCATTTGAAAAAGAGGGACGTGAAGCAGAAATCATCTCGCTCAAAACAGATCTGGAAAAATCAAAAAAGAAGAATGAAGAAATTCTACAATTTTTTGAAGAACAAGAAAATGGGTTGAAAGAACATATTTTAAAACTGAATGATCAAGTAGAAGAAGGAAGAAGGGTCGAAGAAAGTATGAAGAAGAAATGCCAAAAATTTGAGGTTGAGGTAAATATTTTGAAAGGTAAATTAGAAGGAAAAGATAAACTCTTGAGGTTCCAAGATAGTACAAAGATTCTGGACAATATTCTTAGTAGTCAAAGGTCTCCCTCTATTAAATTGGGTCCTGGATTTCATGAAACTGTTAAAGGAGAATCTAGTTCACAAGGAAGTGCTAAATATTCAAAGGATATCAATGAAAAACCTGAAGTGTTGGAAGAAACAAAAGGTCAACCTACAATTATGAACTCTCAAAAGAAATCATTTCCTCCTTTGATCAATAAAGTTGAGTGATTTAAATGTCACAATTATGGGCATGTTGCAGCCAATTGCAGAAGCAGATTGTTTCAGTCACAATCAAACAGATTCTACTCAGAAAGGTATTCTGGTTTCTTTAAGGGATATTGTTTTTCATGCAGCCAGTATGGTCATAAAGCAGCTGATTGCAATAGAAGAAATAATAGAAAAACACATTATGATCCCTATGCTTACTTTTCTGGTCATGCAAGATGTTATGCTTGTAACAAGTATGGACATGTAGAAAAATAATGCAGGATGAACAGATCTGAGAAATTGTAGAATTTTCAGCACAATAAAAGAAATTTCAAGCAAAGCTGGAAAAGGAAGGAGGACCGGTCAGAAATGTAGGGAATATTGACCCTACTGCAGTCATCCCCTTCTAAATCTTACTTCGCATAATGACTGCATGAGTGATGTGAAATACATTATAGGGATAAATAATTTATCATCACAGGGGGAGCAATGTATGGTGATTCTCATGGTTGGTTTGATAATTCTGGTTATGTTTATTTCTGACAGTGCATCTGATGTGAAGAAGACAAGTACAGATGGTACAAATTCAGGGGGAGAAGAAGGAGTGTGAAATTTTCAATACTTCACTTTCCATACGCGGGTTTCATGAACGAAAGCCGCGTATACATTCGAGTTCCAATGGAGACAGAAGTGTATGCTCTTCTGTTAAGAAAAACAGTGAGATGGCTCAAGAACAAGAGCACAGGTTCAGGGAGAGCATCAGTCTAATAACTAATGATTTCATTGTTGGCATTGTATCTGATTATTCTTGCTCAAATTATGATGACATGATACATGGTTTCGTATGATGAGATTATGGATGAGACCTGATTGTTTTTTTTTTTTCTGAAGAGTATCTTGTTTTCACACCTGGATGAGATGGAAGTAGTGTGATTCAGAGATAAGGTTAGATCATGCAGAGTTTGTTGCTGATGAATTTTATCATATTTGAGACCTTTTAAACATAATTCCTACACATGTTACATCATGATTATGAATCATGAAGATCTTGGTGATATCAGATCACATTGATGATGGCTTAATACATATTGTCTATTGAAGAAGTTGTTCTGGTCTGATAATTCCTCTTGGGAAGAATATGCTGATGCTACAAAGAGTCTGAAGGCTTGGTTACTAATGTGCTTATGCTATAACTGTTGGATGACACTTGAAAACACAACTACATTTTCCTATCTTTCTTTTCTCATATATTCCAGGGAAGCGTTCGAATATCTCATACAGAAGTTGAGAATAGTCTCTTCCATGCGTAAGATCGACCACTTAATTTCGTAAGAGATTGCTGACACGCGGTTTTCCCCGAAGGAGCGTATATACGCGAGTTTATATAAAGAAAACCGTGTATGGTTAGTTGCTGACAAATTTTACTTGGGGTCAACATTCTTCAGCACAACTGCAGTGCTGTTTGGTATCTCTGATGTTGTGGCGGTATCTCCGATGATGTTTCGCCTTTATATTTATGTTTCATCTTCGGTATTGGAAAAATATGTCACATATCATTTAGTGTTCAAAGGTACAAAGCTAAGGAGGAGTTTTGGTCATATGGAAAGGATGCATTAGATGCACAGTTTCAGGGGGAGAATTGGCCTTGCTGAATGTAATGCATTGTTGGCATTATGATGATTCTGGAATATGATCTCTTTCTTGAGGTCCTTTTGGTATTTGTTGTAAAAGGTCATATTTGTAATTTGATGAAAAGGTCATGTTGAGACCTATGATGTAAAATGGTAATATTCAGTCATGTAAGGACTTGATTCAAATTTTTAAACCCACTTGGTTGGGTAGTTGAGTTAAAATGTGTAAACCCACTTGGTTGGATACTTGAGTCACATATGTAAATCCACTTGGTTGGATCATTGATGTAAGTATGAGTCCTTGGTGATAAGAAAGGTCATAGATTCATGTACTTCATTGAAAAATATGTTTGAAGATTCAGCATGAACTCAGGAGGAGCATGGTAACTTCAATGCACATCAGATCTGCAGATCTCTTCTTTCTACATGAGAAGAAAAACCTTTTTTTGGTTTTGATCCGCCCTTTGCCCTTGATGTCAAAGGGGGAGAGTAGCATGGTGTTTGAATAGGGGGAGACTATCATGGTGTTTACATAACGGTTATAATCAATGTATCTATCTGCAATGTGTTGTCCTTGATGGCAACCTATTTGATGAAGTTATTCTTGATGGAAACGTATTGTACTTGATGGAAACATACTTGATGAAGTTGTCCTTGATGGAAACCTACTTGATGAATTAAGGGGGAGATTGTTGGCAATGTGATACAATGTGTTGACTTTGATGGAACCTGCTTGATGAAGTTGTCCTTGATGGAAACTGAATTGATGAGTTGTTAATGATGTAACTCTAATGTATCTACAGATCAGTTCAGAAGTAGCAGAAGAAAGGAGTTCAGAAAGTGCCAGAATAATGTTGAACAAAGTATGTCACAATGCATACGCGAGTTTGATGAGGAGAAGTAGCGTATGTACGCGGAAAAGTACGTGCCAAGTCGCGTATGCCCTATTGTGCTCTAAATTTATAAAACCGGGGGACTTGACCATGGTATTGACCCATTGTATTGAGCACTGGATTATCTATTTGATCCCGTCTAGGAATACCATCGGACGTTGAGTGGTTTTGACTCATGGTATTGATAAAGGCTAAACCTATAAAAGGAGAAGAGAATAATAGTGCAAGTGTGCAAGTGTCTGTGTTTAATGAATACTTCACTCTGAAGTATATCTATATGGAATAGGTAATATTTTATTGATTGATCTGAATTAATAATGCACCTATGAAGAAAATGATGAAGAGGGATCTCTAGATCTGAAATATAGATGTATTTTCTGGATCTGTTTATGGAATGTTTAGATCTGAGATGAGGCGAAATACTTTCTAAAGTAAAGGATGAAATGCGAGGCTGTTTATCTGTCCCCGAAGAGCTGCACGGTCACGAAAAATTCTGAGATGTATACGGGTTCGATTCGATAAAGCGCGTGTATACACGGGTACGCACAAGGAAAAGCGTGTATGGAAGTTAGGGTTTACGAAGAATGCAAAAGTATACACGGGTTTGTTTTTGTTAAAGCGCGTGCATACATGTGGTTCGGTGCGCGGTAAAAGCGCGTATGGAATCTAGGGTTTTGCTGAAGTAAGTGGAGTGAAATGTCTGATCTGTTATGTTGTTTTACTGCTATCTGTCTATGATGTATTCATATAGAACTGGGTTGTTTGAATGATGAATATGCTGCTGATTATGTTAAGATCAAGTTGATGGTTGATTGGTTGATGATTCAATGAATGAATTGATGGGGTTATAAGTTTCAGTTTGATGAATGGTTGAGCTTAAATGTGAGGAGTGGGTCCAGTCTGAAAAACTGATGAAAAGTGGCCTACAAGGTGTGTTGTATGGAAGTTGTTGGATCCAGTATGAAAATTGATGAAACGTGGTCCACAATGGTGCTGAGGGTCGAAGCCTTTAGTGAGGGGGTTGTAGCTCCCTTCCAGTGGTAGCTGGTAAACGAGAGTAGGGGGTAGTAGCTCCCTTCCAGGAGAAATTTGGTAAATGAGGAAGGCGAGGGGGTGGTAGCTCGCTTCCGGGGTGGTAAGCGAAAGAGAAGGGGTTGGCAGCTCCCTTCCGGGAGAAAGTGATAAATGAGATAAGGTTGTATACAACGGGTAGGTGCTGCGTGCTTTGCTTTATGAGTGCGCGATTACATGGTTGTACGATGTTTTGTTTATAATAAATATTGAAGACTAAGACAACGACAGCGGTGGTTTTCTCCCATATTGGGTTTCCACCTTAAATCCTGGTGTTCATGTGTGTTGCTTATGTGTGATGATTTATTCTGTTCTTACTGCACATGTTTACTGCTTACTAAACATCTAATGAAAGAATGATGTACTGATCTAAGTAAAGAATTATCTGCATAATGAGATCTCTGGTAATACGCAAGTTTCATTAAGGATATCTGCGTGTATACCACGACTTGGGATTCATTGTAAGAAAGTAGCGTATGTGTTTCTAGAGAAGGAAAAAAGTAAAAAAAGTTTTCATACCGCACTAAATACTCGATCTCACACCCCTCTCTTTAGTATTTTTCCAACAATGGCATTGTATTTGATATTGTATTTCTGGTTCACTAATCTATTTACTATTCAGTAGTAGAGGTGATATTTTTTGTACAGTGCTTGCCATGTTATTGTCTGCAGCTACAGTGGATGAGATTGCGTTGTAACCCTATGAGAAATTGTTTGTACCTTGATGCACATGGTGTAACCTACAACAAACATCTCATTGGGATATTATATGATGATCATGTATTATTCATCATGGATGAAGTGTCTTGGGCCATCTTGTTCTTCATTGATGGAGGAGAGGTCCTTGGAGGATTGCTCTTCATTATGCCACTTGAGGGCAATAATTTTGCAACCCATGATCAGGAAACACTCCACACTAATCATAAGTGGAGAGGAGGATAGCATGGGGCAAGCTATGAAGTTTACCATATGCAGATTTTCAGCCCACCTTCATTTCCAAAGCTCAAGGTGGAGGGAGATCTCTATGAGTTGCCATGTTGGGAGGCAGCTTATGTTGTATGGATGATTGCTTGGGGATGGGAGATTCATATGGGGATGATGAGTCCCATTTTATATCATATCTCATGCGTCAATGAGACCCTTAGACAGCCCATTGTTCCTCCATAGATATTTGTTTCTACATGATAGCTATTTGGGGATGTTCACCAAAAGCTAGATTGCATATGTTGGAGGGAAAACTTGGACACTTGATTGATGATAAAACATCCTTTTCTTGGAGTATTTCATCATGCATGGATGCTACAGGGAGATTAAGGTGAAATAAATCAATCTATCCTTGCACTTGCTAGAGGACAAGCAATCTTTGAGAGGGAGGACTGTAATATTCCAAATTTTTATGGAATATTAATTTTTTCCATTTTCACATAGGAGATGAATAAGATGGGTAGGAGACCCATTCATTTCATTATTAGGGAATAAAAATCCTCTTAGTGTAAAAGAGGATCACTTATAGAGCTAGCTTTCACACCCCCATGTGTGAAAAGAGACTTTTTGCAGGAGGACTAGGTGAAGTTTGACCAAGTCAAACAACACAGTGGTAAGAGGTGTAAGGCATCTTGTGGGACACTATAGTGAAAGAGGAGGGAATGTTCCTTGAATGGGAAGCCATCATGAGTGGGACACATGGAGAGGGGGCTCACATTATTTAAAAGGAGGGCAAGGTAGCCATTGTGATTCATATCGAGTATTATTCATCTTCGGTCTTTTAGACCTGTTGCAGTATCTTTCTGTTCGGTAGAGTTGCAGTGTTTCTTAGCATGAGGGAGTCTTGTTTAGGATTTCCTCTCCTTCTTGGAGGACTACACTCCATTCCCCATATTTAGGCATTGAGGCCAAGCATCATCCTTCTTCATCAGAGTAGTTTCAGCTGGAGATTGTGCAATGTTGCTAGGTGTTGCAGGGGAGGTTTTCTACAACACCATCCTTGGCTAGTTTTGTAGAGCAGGGAGCTTCCATTCCCTTGGGAGATTATTAAGGGAGGTTTATGAGAATATTCCACCATATTTGGCACCAGTTCAACCACTTACCATCATTAGCAGCGTAGTCCCTTTCTTAGACAGTGTTATTCTTGGAGAGCATTTGCAGTGAGGGATTAGCAGATAGTTTGGAGGGTGGGATCTTAGGTGTTAGGATCAACCTTACACCCGAGAGATCCATTGGAAGAGGTTTCTTCATTACATGTATCCATTTCAGTCTTCTCCATTTATTTCAATTTATTGAGTTGCAGCTGCTACCCTAAAACTCCGGCATTTTGCAGTTTTTCTTATTTCAGTCAATCCTTTTAGGATTGACTTGAGGTAGTGATTGGGAGCTTAGATCTTCTCTCCCAATGATTGTATGAACCATATATTTTCATATCTATGTATTGACATGTGTTTCAGCAGTTGTTCCATATAAAACTACGCAGTTATAGCCTAGGGCTTTATTCATGTAGCAGTGTTCTTCATATTTTCATGTACATGTCTCTTGAGGCTTGTAGTGCCTTGCTTGAGTGACCATTTCCTCACAGATTTGTATATCTTATGGTGCTATGAAATAAATTATGGCTATTTGATTCTCTCATCATTTTATGTGTTAATGTATCACTGATGTTTCCATTGGTGTATTTGTATATTACTGTAGCTCCACATTGGAATATCTTAAGATATTCTCAATAGTGTAGATTTTCCCTCATTTGGGATATTACAATGGGACAGATTGGATAGAATCAACTACACTGCTACACTGAATGAGAGTTACATTCCCAGGTCAGGTGGGCTGATCACAAGGGTAGTGCTAGGTAAGGGGCAGAGATGGTTTCCCTCTGCGGCTAGCATTGCACTGCTGGTTGCCAATGGAGTACGTACCTGAATTACACTGGTCTGAAAAGCATGGAGCTCAGCTTGGATGGTCTCAATCATAGATTTATATTGTCCCTCCAAGGCAACCCATTTCTCCTCTGCGGCCAGAGTGACTACATCCACAATGTGTTCGAGGTCTCCATCAGTTAGCGTGATGGTCTCATCGCGTTCTGCTTGCTGAGAGCGTTGCTTCTTTCGGGACCCTTTGACAGGCTTGCCAATTCGTTTTGTACCCGGAAGGGGTGTGGTACCTCCGATGTTCAATCCTCCCATGCCTAGGTGTAGCTGTTAGTCGACTTGGGTCTCAGCCTCGGCATCCTTCCCAGTGGTCTTATTTGGTTCTGTATCTATTTTTTCTGTTGTGCCTGAGTCCTTTCCTATACTCTTGCTTGGGCCTCTAGTATCCTTGATGATGATAGGTGGGGGTACCTGCATCATGCTAGTTCCTTTAGTGACCCTCACACCAGTTTTGAGGTCGATCTTCCAGGTAAGAGGCCAGAGCACAATCACTCTTTCAATATCTTCGTTGGCTGCCAGGTAAGGAAGCAGGGTCCAGGTTTTATCTTTGGGGGCTTTGATCTCAATGTTGTGCATGGTAACCTAGAATGCTGCAATACCCTTGTATTGATCGTATATTGTTGGGGACAACTAGGGTTGAGAGTTGATGGCTGCTGCCAAGCTGCTCTGAAAGAGGACCTAGAAGACTTGGTTATCCTCTATGCGCTACGCATACTTGGAGTCCCATAGATGGGCATACCGAGCCCCTTCGCACATTTCTGGAGTGAGCTCGTGGAGGACCAAATTTGCAGGGGCTTCCCAGGAGACCAATGCTATAAGGAACAATAACCAGGAATAGCAAAAGACTTTTCCCTGCTCTTGAGATTCACGGACGTTGGTCAAAAAATCATCGCATAAGTATTGGGCCCAATTGAGGGA
>CM076581.1:1546220993-1546351879 GCA_034641835.2 Pinus albicaulis | reverse complement strand
AGATTGTTGGCAATGTGATACAATGTGTTGACTTTGATGGAACCTGCTTAATGAAGTTGTTCGTGATGGAAACTGACTTGATGAGTTGTTAAATGTAAATCTTATGTATCTACCTATCAGTTCAGAAGTAGCAAAAGAAAGGAATTCAGAAAGTGCCATAATAATGATAAATAAGTTATGCTACAAAGCATACGCGGGTTTGTTAAGGTGAAGTAGCGTATGCACGTGGAAAAGTACGTGCCAAGTCGTGTATGCCATATTGCGCTCTAAATTAGAAAACCAAGGGGCATTACCATGGTATTGACCCATTGTATTGAGCGCTGGATTATCTATTTGATCCCGTCCAGGAGTACCATCGAAAGTGGTGTGGTTTTGACTCATGGTATTGATAAAGGCTAAATCTATATAAGGAGAAGAAGATCATAATGCAAGGTGTGCATGAGTAAGGGTTGTGAATGAATAAATATCTCTAAGTAATATCTGCATGGATGAACTCTGTTCTTGATTGATAGATATGAATCTATGGTGTACCTGTGAGGAAAATGATGAAGAGGGATCTCTAGATCTGAAATGTATATGTATTTTCTAGATCTGTTTATGGAATTTTTAGATCTGAGATGAGGCGAAATACTTTCTGAAGTAAAGGATGAAATATGAGTTGTTTATCTGATCTGAAGAGCTGCACAGTCCTGAAAAGCTACAGATGTATACACAAGCTTCGCTCGCAGTGTTGCATACACGGACTGCTTTAAAGAAAGCGCATGGGCGGCAGAAGTGGTTTTCTCAAGAATGCATGGCATACGCGGGCCGGTCCGCATGAGCGCGCACATACACGGGGCCGCGATGAAAAGCGCGATGGAATTTCAGGGGGGCTCGTCGAAGTAAGTGGAATGAAATTCCTGATCTGTTTTGTTGTTCTACTGTTATCTGTCAATGATGTATTCATACAGAACTGGGTTATTTGAATGATGAATATGTTGCTGATTATGTTAATTGAAGATCAAGTTGTTGGTTGATTGGTTGATGATTCAATGAATGAATTGATGGGGTTATAAGTTTCAGTTTGATGAATGTTGAGCTTAAATGTGGAGTGGGTCCGAGTCCGAAAATATGATGAAAAGTGGGCTCATGTTAGCAAGGAAGCTATTGGATCCGTGATGAGCACTTGATGAAACGTGTCCATGGTGGTGCTTCAGGTCGAAGCCTCTGCGGTGCTGAGGGGAAGTTGTAGCTCCTTCCAAAGGGTGGTGCTGGTGTTGTCGTACATGTGGGTAGTGGCTCTCTTCCGTGAGAGGCCGGTAAATGAGAGCAGTGGGGTAGTGGCTCCTCTCAGGAGAGGTCAAACGAGAGAAGGTTGTGCCTTCAAGGTAAGCTCAAGACAGGTGAGTCCTCTGCGCCGCAAATGGTTGTACAATGTTTTCTTTATAATAAAATATTGAAAACTGAGACGACGACAGCGGTGGTTTTCTCTCAAATTGGGTTTCCACCTTAAATCCTGGTGTTCATGTGTGTTGCTTATATGTGATGATTTATTCTGTTCTTACTGCACATGTTTACTGCTTACTAAACATCTAATGAATGAATGATGCAATGATCTAAGCTAAGAATTATCAGCATAATGAAATATCTGTTAATACGCGAGTTGTATTAAGGATATCCGTGTATATACGCAAGTTGGCTTCATTAAAGTAGCGTATGGGTTTTAGAGAAAGAAAAAATAAAAAGTTCTGAGTATGCACTAAATACTGATTCACCCCCCCCTCTCAGTATTTTTCCCAACAATTGGTATCAGAGCAGGTCCTTCTGAAGGAGCTTGATCGCTTGAAGGAGATCCGTTACAATGGGAAGTCAGGAAGGAGTACTTTCTCTAAGGCCACCTTTATTCAATGGAAGTAATCTGTTATTCTGGAAGATACGAACAAAAGCATATTTATGTGTGTCTGTGAAGAAGTATGAAATCATGGAAGAAGGCTATCAGATCCGGCAACTATTCGCTGATGCGGTGCAGAGAAAGCAAGAATATAAATTTACATTAAAGTAATGTTATTTTTATTAGGAAGCCTGTCTGAATCAGAATTTGTTAAAGTGATGCAGCTAAATTCAGCAAAAGAAATATGGGACAAAATCATTCTAAGCTATGAAGGAGATACAAAGGTAAAAAGTGCCAAACTCTAAACTCTCAGAATTGAATATGAAAATTTAAGGATGCATATTGATGAGAGTATTGCAAGTTTCTTTTTACGTCTAGATGATATTGTAAATCGTATGAGAAGTTTGGGTGAAACCATAACCAATACTACTCTGATTGAAAAAGTCTTAAGATCTTTAACTTCAAAATTTGAGTCAAAAGTATCTGCTATTGAAGAAAGGCAAGACCTGAAAACTCTTACTATTGTTCAACTACATGGTATTCTATATTCTTTTGAAATGAGAAAAGAAGGTCCCTCTCAAATCAGAGAAGTTGCCTTTAAGGCATGTGCAAAAGGAAAAGAAAAGGCAGTTTTCAAGGAATCAAGTTACATATCAGAAGAAGAAGAAGCAAATTTTGTGAGAAGACTCCAACCAGGTATTGGAAGATTCAGAGGTAAGCTTCCCTTCAAGTGTTTTAATTGTGGAAGAGTTGGTCATTATGTCGCTAAATGTCCTCATGTCCTACAGAAAATCAACAAGACAAAGGAAAGTACCTGAAAAGGGAAAAGAAACAATATTATACAAATGAAGATAATGATGAAATGTCAAATGAGGATGAAGAAGATTCTAATGGATATGCTAGTGCTCATGGAAAGGAAGCAAAAGAATATGAAGGGCTCAAAGCAAAGGAGATATCTAAGAAAACATGTGCAATGGAAAATGAAGAAGACAAATAGGTATTGAATGTAATTTTTGATTCCACTTTCTTGGGCAGGCAATGGTGAAAATAGAGAAAGTACTCAGACCAATAGCTTCTCAAGATTAAAGTTGAAGATCAACAAAGATCATTTAAAGAGAGAGAAGTTATTTACAATGAGATGATCTCTCAAATGAAATGACAGATAGAAATATTGAATGGTCAGATAGACAAGTATCAAAGGTTGTACAGTTATGCAACCAATCAAAATAAAAGACTTGAAGCATAAATCATCGATCTAAATGAAGATCTGGAAAAATCAAATAAGAAGAATGGAGAACTTGAAGAAGAAGTCATCTCTCTAAAATCAGATCTTGAAGCATAAAATAAGAAGAATGAAGAACTTCTACAATCATTTGAAAAAGAAGGACGTGAAGTAGAAATCATCTCACTCAAAACAGGTCTGGAAAAATCAAATAAGAAGAATGAAGAACTTCTACAAATTTTTGAAGAACAAGAAAATGGGTTGAAAGAAGAGATTTTAAAACTGAATGATCAAGTTAAAGAAGGAAGAAGGATCGAAGAAAGTATGAAGAAGCAATGCCAAAGATTGGAGGATGAGGTAAACATTCTAAAAGTTAAGTTAGAATAAAAAGATAAACTCTTGAGGTTTCAAGATAGTACCAAGATTCTGGACAATATTCTTAGTAGTCAAAGGTCTCCCTCTGTTAAATTTGGTCTTGTTTTTCATGAAACTGTTAAAGGAGAATCTATTTCACCAGGAAGTGCTAAAGATATCAATGTAAAACCTGAAGTGTTGGAAGAAACAAAAGGTCAACCGACAATCATGAACTCTCAAAAAAAATCATTCTCCTTGATCAATAACAAAGTTGGAGTGCTTTAAATGTCATAATCATGGGCATGTTGCAGCCAATTGTAGAAGCAGATCATTTCAGTCACAAACAAACAGATTCTACTCAAAAAGGTACTCAGGTTTCTTCAAAGGATATTGTTTTTCATGCAGCAAGTTTGGTCATAAAGCAACCAATTGCAATAGAAGAAAGAATAGAAAAACACATTATGATCCTTATGCTTACTTTTCTGGTCACGTAAGATGTTATGCTTGTAACAAGTATGGACATGTAGAAAAAGAATGCAGGATGAAATCAGAATAGAATTTTATACACTAAAAAGAAATTTCAAAATAAAGCCGAAAAGGAAGGAGGACCAGTCAGAAACGTAGGGAATATTGACCCTACTGCATTCATCCACTTCTAAAGCTTACTTCTCATAATGACTACAAGAGTGATGTGAAATACATTATAGGGATAAATAATGTATCATCACAAGGGGAGCAATGTATGGTCATTCTCATGGTTGGTTTGATAATTCTAGTTATGTTTATTTCTAACAGTGCATCTGATGTGAAGAAGACAGGTACAGATGGTACAAATTCAGGGGGAGAAGAAGGAGTGTGAAATTTTCAATACTTCACTTTCCATACACGGGTTTCGTGAACTAAATCCGCTTATACATGCGAGTTACAATGGAGACGGAAGCGTATGCTCTTCTGTTAAGAAAAACAGTGAGATGTCTCAAGAACAGGAGCATAGGTTCAGGGAGAGCATCAGTCTAACAACTAATGATTGCATTGTTGGCATTGTATCTGATTATTCTTTCTCAAATGATGATGACATGATACATGGTTTCATATGATGAGATTATGGATGAGACCTGATTGTTTTTTTTTGCTGAAGAGTATCTTTTTTTCACACCTGGATGAGATGGAAGTAGTGTGATTCAGAGATAAGGTTAGATCATGCAGAGTTTGTTGCTGATGACTTTTAACACAGTTGAGACCTTTTAAACATAATTTCTACACATGTTACATCATGATTATGAATCATGAAGATCTTGGTGATATCAGATCACATTGATGATTGCTTGAAGTTGTTCTGGTATGATAATTCCTCTTGGGAAGAATATGATGCTGCAAAGAGTCCGAAGGCTTGGTTACTAATGTGCTTATTCTACAACTGTTGGATGACACTTGAAAACACAACTACATTGTCCTATCTTTCTTCTCTCATATATTCCAGGGAAGCGCTCGAATATCTCAGACAGAAGTTGAGAGTAGTCTCTACCATGCAGAAGATCAGATCTACTTAATTTCAGAAGATTAAATGGGATACATGGATTTCCTGAAGGATAGTCGCATATATACACGAGTTCAGATACAAAAAATCGCGTATGGGTATTTGCTGACAAAAATTTTCTGGGTCGGCATTCTTCAGCATAGTTGCAGTACTGTTTGGTATCTCTAATGCTGTATGGTATCTCTGATGATGTTTCGGCTCTTATATTTTTGTTTCATTCTCTGATATTGGGTGAAGATGCCTTGATGATTGGCTGTTGAAAGTGTTCAAGTTGCACAAAGCTAAGGAGGAGTTTTGGGCATATGGAAAGGATGCATTGGATGCACAGTCTCAAGGGGAGCATTAGCCTTGCTGAATGTAATGCATTGTTGGAATTATCAAGATTCTGAAATATGATCTCTTTCTTGTGGTCCTTTTGGTATTTGTTGTAAAATTTCATATTGTTAATTTGATGAAAAGGCCATGTTGAGACCTATGATGTAAAATGGTAATATTTAGTCATGTAAGGACTTGAATCAAATTTGTAAACCCACTTGGTTGGGTAGTTGATTTAAAATGTGTAAACCCACTTGGTTGGGTACTTGAGTCACATATGTAAATCCACTTGGTTGGATCATTGATGTAAGTATGAGTCCTTGGTGATAGGAAAGGTCATAGAGTCATGTACTTCATTGAAAAATATGTTTGAAGACTCAGCATGAACTCAGGAGGAGCATGGTAACTTCAATGCACATCAGATCTACAGAGCTCTTCTTTCTACATGAGAAGAAAAACCTTGTTTTGGTTTTGATCTGCCCTTTTCCCTTGATGTCAAAGGGGGAGAGTAGCATGGTGTTTTAATAGGGGGAGAATATCATGGTGTTTTCATAATGGTTATAATCAATGTATCTATTTTTTGTGGTGATCAAACACCATCATGGTTGCCATCAAGTCCAAAGGGGGAGATTGTTGGTATATGTTGTCCTTGATGGCAACCTACTTGATGAAGTTGATGGTAACCTACTTGATGAAATAATATTGTTGGCAATATGATGCAGAGTGTTGTCCTTGATGGCAACCTACTTGATAAATTTGATGACAACCTTCTTGATGAGTTAAAGGGGAGATTGTTGGCAATGTTATACAATGTGTTGACTTTGATGGAACCTGCTTAATGAAGTTGTTCGTGATGGAAACTGACTTGATGAGTTGTTAAATGTAAATTTGATGTGTCTAAAAATCAGTTCAGAAGTAGTAGAAGAAAGGAATTCAGAAAGTGCCAGAATAATGATAAATAAGTTATGCTACCAAGCATATGCGGGTTTGTTAAGGTGAAGTAGCGTATGCACACAGAAAAGTACGTGCCAAGTCGCGTATGCCATTTTGCGCTCCAAATTTAGAATACCAAGGGGTGTTACCATGGTATTGACCCATTGTATTGAGCGTTGGATTATCTATTTGATCCCGTCTAGGAATACCATCGGAAGTGGTGTGGTTTTGGCTCATGGTATTGATAAAGGCTAAACCTATATAAGGAGTAAAGAATAATAGTGCAAGGTGTGCATGAGTAAGGGTTGTGAATGTATAAATCTCTCTAAGGAATATTTTCATGGATGAACTCTGTTCTTGATTGATAGATCTGAATCTATGATGCACCTATGAAGAAAATGATGAAGAGGGATCTCTAGATTTGAAATGTATATGTATTTTCTAGATTTTTTTATGGAATGTTTAGATCTGAGATGAGGCGAAATACTTTCTGAAGTAAAGGATGAAATCTGAGTTGTTTATCTGATCTGAAGAGCTGCACAGTCCTGAAAATTTACAGATGTATACGCAGGTTCGCTTCAGTAAAAGTGCGTGTATACGTGGATCTGCTTGAAGAAAAGCGCATATGGGCAGAAAAGGTTTTCTGAAGAATGCACAGAAGTATACGCGGGGTGGTCTGCATGAAAGTGCGTACATACGCAGGTTCAGTGAAGTAAAAGCGTATATGGAATCTAGGGTTTGCTGAAGTAAGTGGAATAAAATGCCTGATCTATTTTGTTGTTCTACTGTTATCTGTCAATGATGTATTCATACATAACTGGGTTATTTGAATGATGAATATGTTGCTGATTATGTTAATTGAAGATCAATTCGTTGGTTGATTGGTTGATGATTCAATGAATGAATTGATGGGGTTATAAGTTTCAGTTTGATGAATGTTGAGCTTAAATGTGTGGTGTGGGTCCAGTCTGAAAATATGATGAAAAGTGGCCTATAAGTTGTGTTGTATGGAAGCTGCTGGATCCAGTATGAAAATTTATGAAACGTGGTCCATGGTGGTGCTAAGGGTCGAAGCCTTCAGTGAGCGGGTTGTAGCTCCCTTCCAGTGGTAGCTGGTAAACGAGTGCAGGGGGTAGTGGCTCCCTTCCAGGAGAGGCTGGTAAACGAGAGCAGGGAGTAGTGGCTCCCTTCCAGGAGAGGCTGGTAAACGAGAGAAGGTTGTAGCCTTCTACAGGTGGGTGCCTACGTGCTGGTATGAGTCTGCGCCAGTACATGGTTGTATAATGTTTTCTTTATAATAAAATATTGAAGACTGAGACGACGACATCGGTGGTTTTCTCCCAAATTGGGTTTCCACCTTAAATCCTGGTGTTCATGTGTGTTGCTTATGTGTGATGATTTATTATGTTCTTAATGCACATGTTTACTGATTACTAAACATCTAATGAATGAATGATGCAATGATCTAAGCTAAGAATTATCAGCATAATGAAATCTCTGTTAATACGCGAGTTTTATTAGGGATATCTGCGTGTATACGCGAGTTGGATTCATTAAAGTAGCGTATGGGTTTTAGAGAAAGAAAAAGTAAAAAAAATTCAGTCTGCACTAAATACTAATTCACCCCCCCCCCCCCCTCTCAGTATTTTTCCCAACAATTGGTATCAGATCAGGTCCTTTTACAGAAGCTTGATCGCTTGAAGGAGATCTGTCATAATGGGAAGTCAGGAAGGATTACTTTCTCTAAGGCCACCTTTATTCAATGGAAGTAATCTGTTATTCTGGAAGATACGAAGAAAATCATATTTGCAAAATCTTGGTGAAAAAGTATGGGAAATCGTGGAAGAAGGTTATCATTATCCGGCAACTATTCCTACTGATGCAGCAGAAAGGAAGAAATATGAAATCAATGCCAAAGCAGTCAATGTTTTATTAGGAAGCCTATCTGAATCAGAATTTGTTAAAGTGATGCAGCTAAATTCAGCAAAAGAAATATGGGACAAAATCATTCTAAGCTATGAAGGAGATATAAAGGTAAAAAGTGCCAAACTCCAAACTCTCATAATTGAATATGAAAATTTAAGGATGCATAGTGATGAGAGTATTGCTAGTTTCGTTTTACGTCTAGATGATATTGTAAATCGTATGAGAAGTTTGGGTGAAACCATAACCGATACTACTCTGGTTGAAAAAGTCTTAAGATCTTTGACTTCAAAAGTTGAGTCAAAAGTATCTGCCATTGAAGAAAGGCAAGATCTGAAAACTCTTACTGTTGCTCAACTACATGGTATTCTAACTGCTTTTGAAATGAGAAAAGAAGGTCACTCTCAAATCAGAGAAGTTGCCTTTAAGGCATGTGCAAAAGGAAAAGAAAAGGAAGTTGTCAAGGAATCAAGTTACATATCAGAAGAAGAAGAAGCAAATTTTGTGAGAAGACTCCAACCAGCTACTGGAAGATTCAAAGGTAAGCTTCCCTTCAAGTGTTTTAATTGTGGAAGAGTTGGTCATTATGCTGCTAAATGTCCTTATGAAGAAAATCATGATAAAGGGAAACAATTTGAAAAGGGAAAGAGCTATTATACAAATGAAGATAATGATGAAATGTCAAATTAGGATGAAGAAGATCCTGACCAAGATCTGCTAGCACTCATGGAAAGGAAGCAAAAGAAGAAGGCTACTCAAAAGGAGATATCCCAGAAAACATGTGCAGCGGAAAATGAAGAAGATAAAACAGGTACTGATTGTTGTTCTTGTGATTCACTTTCTTGTGCAAGCAATGGTAAATATAGTGAAAGTAATGTTATAGATCTAGAAGAAGCTCTCAAGATTAAAGTTGAAGATCAACAAAGATCATTTAAAGAGAGAGAAGTTATCTACAATGAGATGATCTCTCAACTGAAAGGACAGATAGAAATACTGAATGGTCAGATAGACAAGTATCAAAGGTTGTACAATTATGAAACAAATCGAAACAAAAGACTTGAAGCAGAAATCATCGATCTAAATGAAGATTCGGAAAAATCAAATAAGAAGAATGAAGAACTTGAAGCAGAAATCATCTCTCTAAAAGAAGATCTTGAAGCATCAAAAAAGAAGAATGAAGAACTTCTACAATCATTTGAAAAAGAAAGACGTGAAGCAGAAATCATCTTGCTCAAAACAGATCTGGAAAAATCAAATAAGAAGAATGAAGAACTTCTACAAATTTTTGAAGAACAAGAAAATGGGTTGAAAGAAGAGATTTTAAAACTGAATGATCAAGTAGAAGAAGGAAGAAGGGTCGAAGAATGTATGAAGAAGAAATGCCAAAAATTGGAGGTTGAGGTAAATATTTTGAAAGATAAATTAGAAGAAAAAGATAAACTCTTGAGGTTCCAAGATAGTACTAAGATTCTGGACAATATTCTTAATAGCCAAAGGTCTCCCTCTATTAAATTTGGTCTTGGCTTTCATGAAACTATTAAAGGATAATCTAGTTCACAAGGAAGTGCTAAAGATTCAAAGGATATCAATGCAAAACCTGAAGTGTTGGAAGAAACAAAAGGTCAACCTACAATTATGAACTCTCAAAAGAAATCATTCCCTCCTTTGATCAATAAAGTTGAATGCTTTAAATGTCACAATTATGGGCATGTTGCAACCAATTGCAGAAGAAGATTGTTTCAATCACAATCAAACTGATTCTACTCAGAAAGGTATTCTGGTTTCTTAAAGGGATATTGTTTTTCATGCAGCCAGTATGGTCATAAAGCAACTGATAGCAATAGAAGAAAAAATAGAAAAACACATTATGATCCCTATGCTTACTTTTCTGGTCACGCAAGATGTTATGCTTGTAACAAGTATGGACATGTAGAAAAATAATGCAGGATGAACAGATCTGGGAAATTGGAGAATTTTCAGCACAATAAAAGAAATTTCAAGCAAAGCTGGAAAAGGAAGGAGGACTGGTCAGAAACGTAGGGAATATTGACCCTACTGCAGTCATCCGCTTCTAAAGCTTAATTCTCATAATGACTGTAGGAGTGATGTGAAATACAATATAGGGATAAATAATGTATCATCATAGGGGGAGCAATGTATGGTGATTCTCATGGTTGGTTTGATAATTCTGGTTATGTTTATTTCTGACAGTGCATCTGATGTGCAGAAGACAGGTATAGATGGTACAAATTCAGGGGGAGAATAAGGAGTGTGAAATTTTCAATACTTCACTTTCCATACGCGGGTTTCGTGAACTAAAGCGGCGTATAAACGCGAGTTCCAATGGAGACAAAAGCGTATGCTCTTCTGTTAAGAAAAACAGTGAGATGGCTCAAGAACAGGAGCACAGGTTCAGGGGGAGCATCAGTCTAACAACTAATGATTGCATTGTTGGCATTGTATCTGATTATTCTTACTCAAATGATGATGACATGATACATGGTTTCGTATGATGAGATTATGGATGAGACCTGATTGTTTTTTTTTTTTCTGAAGAGTATCTTGTTTTCACACCTGGATGAGATGGAAGTAGTGTGATTCAGAGATAAGGTTAGATCATGCAGAGTTTGTTGCTGATGAATTTTATCATATTTGAGACCTTTTAAACATAATTCCTACACATGTTACATCATGATTATGAATCATGAAGATCTTGGTGATATCAGATCACATTGATGATTGCTTGAAGTTATTCTGGTATGATAATTCCTGTTGGGAAGAATATGATGTTGCAAAGAGTCTGAAGGCTTGGTTACTAATGTGCTTATGCTACAATTATTGGATGACACTTGAAAACAAAACTACATTGTCCTAACTTTCTTCTCTCATATATTCCAGGGAAGCGTTTGAATAACTCAGACATAAGTTGAGAGTAGTCTCTGCCATGTAGAAGATCAGATATACTTAATTTCAGAAGATTAAATGGGATACGCGGATTTCCTGAAGGACAGTCGCGTATATATGCGAGTTCAGACACAGAAAACCGTGTATGGGTATTTGCTGACAAAATTCTTCTGGGTCAGCATTCTTCAGCACAGCTGCAGTACTGTTTGGTATCTCTGATGCTGTATGGTATCTCTGATGATGTTTCAGCTCTTATATTTCTGTTTGATTCTTTGATATTGGGTGAAGATGCCTTGATGATTGGCTGTTGAAAGTGTTCAGGTTGCACAAAGCTAAGGAGGAGTTTTGGTCATATGGAAAGGATGCATTGGATGGACAGTTTTAGGAGGAGCATTAGCCTTGCTGAATGTAATGCATTGTTGGCATTATGATGATTATGTAATATGATCTCTTTCTTGAGGTCCTTTTGGTATTTGTTGTAAAAGGTCATATTTGTAATTTGATGAAAAGTTCATGTTGAGAACTATGATGTAAAATGGTAATATTCAGTCATGTAAGGACTTTAGTCAAATTTGTAAACCCACTTGGTTGGGTACTTGAGTCACATATGTAAATCCACTTGGTTGGATCATTGATGTAAGTATGAGTCCTTGGTGATAGGAAAGGTCATAGAGTCATGTACTTCATTGAAAAATATATTTGAAGATTCAGCATGAACTCAGGAGGAGCATGGTAACTTCAATGCACATCAGTTCTGCAGAGTTCTTCTTTCTACATGAGAAGAGAAACCTTGTTTTGGTTTTGATCCACCCTTTGCCCTTGATGTCAAAGGGGGAGAGTAGCATGGTGTTTGAATAGGGAAAGTATCATGGTGTTTGCATAATGGTTATAATCAATGTATCTATCTGTTGTGGTGATCAAACACCATCATGGTTGCCATCAAGTCCAAAGGGGGAGATTGTTGGCATATGTTGTCCTTGATGGCAACCTACTTGATGAAGTTGATGGTAACCTACTTGATGAAATAATATTGTTGGTAATATGATGCAGAGTGTTGTCCTTGATGGCAACCTACTTGATAAAGTTGATGACAACCTTCTTGATGAGTTAAAGGGGAGATTGTTGGCAATGTGATACAATGTGTTGACTTTGATGGAACCTGCTTAATGAATTTGTTTGTGATGGAAAATGACTTGATGAGTTGTTAAATGTAAATCTAATGTATCTACAGATCAGTTCAGAAGTAGCAGAAGAAAGGAATTCAGAAAGTGCCAGAATAATGATAAAAAAGTTATGCTACAAAGCATACGCGGGTTTGTTAAGGTGAAGTAGCGTATGCACGTGGAAAAGTACGTGCCAAGTCGCGTATGCCCTTTTGTGCTCAAAATTTAGAATACCAAGGGGTGTTACCATGGTATTGACCCATTGTATTGAGTGCTGGATTATCTATTTGATCTCGTCTCGAAATACCATCGGAAGTGGTGTGGTTTTGGCTCATGGTATTGATAAAGGCTAAACCTATATAAGGAGTAAAGAATAATAGTGCAAGGTGTGCATGAGTAAGGGTTGTGAATGAATAAATCTCTCTAAGGAATATCTGCATGGATGAACTCTGTTCTTGATTGATAGATCTAAATCTATGATGCACCTATGAAGAATATGATGAAGAGGGATCTCTAGATCTGAAATGTATATGTATTTTCTAGATCTGTTTATGAAATATTTAGATCTAAGATGAGGAGAAATACTTTCTAAAGTAAGGGATGAAATATGAGTTGTTTATCTGATCTGAAGAGCTGCACAGTCCTGAAAAGTTACATATGTATACGTAGGTTCGCTTCAGTAAAAGCGCGTGTATACGCAGATCTGCTTAAAGAAAAGTGCGTATGGGCATAAAAGGTTTTCTAAAGAATGCACAGAAGTATACGTGGGGTGTTCTGCATGAAAGCGCGTACATACACAGGTTCAGTGAAGTAAAAGTGCGTATGGAATCTAGGGTTTGCTGAAGTAAGTGGAATAAAATGCCTGATCTGTTTTGTTGTTCTCCTGTTATCTATCAATGATGTATTCATACAGAACTGGGTTATTTGAATGATGAATATGTTGCTGATTATGTTAATTGAAGATCAAGTCGTTGGTTGATTGGTTGATTATTCAATGAAGGAATTGATGGGGTTATAAGTTTCAGTTTGATGAATGTTGAGCTTAAATGTGTGGAGTGGGTCCAGGCTGAAAATATGATGAAAACTGGCCTACAAGTTGTGTTGTATGGAAGTTGTTGGATCCAGTATGAAAATTGATGAAACGTGGTCCATGGTGGTGCTGAGGGTCGGAGCCTTCAGTGAGGGGGTTGTAGCTCCCTTCCAGTGGTAGCTGGTAAACGAGTGCAGGGGGTAGTGGGTCCCTTCCAGGAGAGGCTGGTAAACGAGAGCATGGGGTAGTGGGTCCCTTCTAGGAGAGGCTGGTAAATGGGAGAAGGTTGTAGCCTTCTGCAGGTGGGTGCCTGCATGCTGGTATGAGTCTGCGCCAGTACATGGTTGTACAATGTTTTCTTTATAATAAAATATTGAAGACTGAGACGACGACAGTGGTGGTTTTATCCCAAATTGGGTTTCCATTTTAAATCCTAGTGTTCATGTGTGTTGCTTATGTGTGATGATTTATTCTATTCTTATTACACATTTTTACTGCTTACTAAACATCTAATGAATGAATTATGCAATGATCTAAGCTAAGAATTATCATCATAATGAAATCTCTGTTAATACGTGAGTTTTATTAAGGATATCCGCGTGTATACGCGAGTTGGATTCATTAAAGTAGCGTATGGGTTTTAGAGAACGAAAAAGTAAAATGTTTTCAGTCTGCACATATCTGTATTGGATATTAATATTTAATGTACATATGCTATACCTCCTGAATATTACGCTGTACATTCTTGTTGCAGAGAAATAAAGTGTTGCAGCACCTCATTCTTGAGGGTTTCTTCATCCATTCTTCCATTTTTCTCATGTTATAAGTAATAAAATCCATGATCTGATATAATACAATATATTTATGTATTTTCCATCATATTTTATCATAAATCCTCTAAAACGGACATTGTGAAGGCTTCAACAAATTCTGCATTAGCTAAGTCATGGGGTTTGGGCCTTTTTGAGCCATACCGGGATGGGGAGATTTGTTTAACATAGCTAGAGTTATTTTTTTTAATGAAATTTGATATGAGAGTTACCTATAACATATTATGAGGGATAAAACCATAATTTTCCTCTGTTTTTATGTAGATATCTGAAGTTAACCTTTTTAGGGCCTAAAATGTTGTTTTTCCTCAACTTTTGGTTCATAAAATGAATTACAGTTTGTTGTTGAAGCTTGGATTGATTTCTATGTGTTTTTAACACATCCTATGAGCTTATTCAATGTTTCATATCAATTATTGTGTTTATACATTGCTGCAGTCCCATTATTGGGCATTTTCTGGCCATTCTAGGTGTGAGAGGATTGTTTATCTCATGTAGTTTGCTTGGTTTCTGATGTCCTTTTGGATTTGGATCTTAGATTATCAGATTAAGAGATACAAGGGAAAATATTGTTTTTTGTAGCATACATTCCTAAAAAATGCATTTTTCAAGCATGCATGCCTTGCTAGCAATCTCAATTTGGGGATATTACATACTGGAGGTCAGTGGAGTCACTACGTGGATGTTTTTATTGCTTTGAGGGTTTTCTTGTTGTCCACCTTCAACAAGTTACAAAAAAAATCTAGAGATGTTTTTGGGGTTTTCTGAGTTTCTTTATGCAGCACTAAGTTTTTTAATGAGTATCCTCTAGTTGAGTCATCATTTTGCTAGTATGGTGAATCAATTAGATACTACTCTTGGCTATCACTTAAGTTTTCTAAGTTTGACAGAGGTTTTCTAAGGTCTTAAGGAATACTTAGGATGTTAATGACTCAGAGGTCCCACCGTGATCAACATTATGTTTGGTCCTTGTAATTTGTTAGATTGGCAAGAACAAATGAACAGGGGTAACATCAAACCAATCTTTGAAGTCCTAGGACCTAGCCTTACTGGACTCAGAGAGGGCTCTCTCTATACTTGTGTGAAAGATGTAACTTTGTATGATTTTAGGGTTTTGATTTTAGGCTAGTTATAAGGATAGCGTTTGTTTGTTTGTTTGTTTGGCTGGGTATGTTGTCAATCATATCAGATAAAGTAAGAGAGGTTTAGACCATTGGGCAAGGGAGTCTACGAAAGGTCTTGAAAATTTTAACAATAGGTCAAGGGTGTATCAAAGGGAAAGTCTAACAAAGTCAAATGGATCTAAAAGCTTATGTGAATGAAGTGAACATCAAATTGTGAACATAGTAGGTGCAAACGACAGTTAAGAATCCTTTGAAAAATAATTTAACAAGAATGACCTTTAAAATCACTATACATGAAGAAATAACCAAAGACAGGGCATACCAATAACTTCTTTGACTAAACCCTAGCAAGTAAAAATCAAGGCAACAATTCAGTGAACCATAGAGAGAAAAAAACATGTAAGTCCTCTAGTGATTTCACCTTTAGGAAAATAAAAACATTTAAGATAACATATAGTAGAGATTAAAGAACAGGGTACTCCTAATTTCCTTAATCAAACTATAGAGACCTCCAAAGAAACCATTTAATATGAATAAAGGGCAGGGCAAACCATAGACCTCTTCAGCCAAACCTATTTAGTAATACTTCAAAGTAAAAGACCTCAAAAACAATGTTTAAGTTATATCAAAGAGCAGGGCTAACCATAAAACTACTTTGACATTTTCTTCGTTGAATAATTATTAAGATAAACAAACTAAGTAGAACAAGAAAGCATTCAATAATTCTCTAATCTGACCTAGTAGTGTAAAATATACAAACAATAGGAAGCAGACAATGGTAAGGTGTCTCTAAACAACATTTCTTAACATAAAATATCTGTCCTACTGCATGAGAAAGATGAGACAAAATGATAACATAAGAAAAAAAGTAATGAATAAGGAACACATCACCATTAGCTATGCTCATGAATCTTGCAAGTGAGCCTACTCCATGGTCAAGCAAATCAAGCCATCCACAAAAACCAAAGCCAATTTCTCTTCAATCTCAAATCTATGATTTTCTTCTTAATAATCATCCAACATGTAAAATGAGGCCTCCATGCAGTACTTAACTAGAAAGGAGGACCAAAACCCTAACTAGGGTTTCCAAAATGTCATAAATACATCATAAATGCTATTTTTGTCCAAGGAGACCATGCAAGGCCCAAGGCACAAAATATCTAAGCTAGTAAATGAAAATAACTTCAAACATAAATTCTTAGCTAACTCTATAGTGATTTTCCCAAAAACCCTCAAAATATCTATTTTCAATAAATTTGTGTCTTTTTTTGACTTTGCAAGCAAGGGCGCAGCACCAAGGTCCAAGGGCGTGGTGTCTGCACCGGAAAAATTGCCTATCTTGTGACCGAGTTTTGGAGGTCTTTCAGTTGTCCAAATGAGCTTCATGATAGCTCATTGGAAAGATTTTCTAGTATAAGTTCCAAAAATACCTTTATATTTCTGATTGGACTCCATTTACCTACTCAAAAACTCAATCTCCCAAGGCTTCTCAGGGCACATCGCCAGCTCTGAAAATTGGGCAGAAAGGTGGTTTTTTGGGTGTTTTGGCACTTTTGGAGGACCGAATCTGCTCCAAATGATTTGAAATTTGTGTGTGTGATTCCCATGGCTTGATGAATCTGAAAATTTAAAACATTTCCTAATTGAGTGCCTCAAAAACGAGCGCAACACTAGTGTCACTGCGCCCTTGGGCCTCCAAAATAATCAAAAACCAAAATTATCAAAAAGTTGCCAAAATCTAAACTTGTCTTTCTTATGGTGTTTTGAATGCATGTAGGGATGCATCAGCAAGGATTTCAAGGTTTTCTTTTCCCTTTTCCTCCTTGAGGGCTTAAATTTTAGCAAGGGCTCTTTTGAGCTTGGCCCTTGCAATTTTGTTTCTCAAGGCATAATGTTTGGCCATCTTCTTTTGGAGGTCAAGGTCCCTCTTGGTATTCTCCAACTGACCTTCCAAGTGTATGTTTGGCCTCTCTAGCCAAGGTTCCCAATAAAATTCTATTTCCATGGCAAGCAGCTCACTTGGAGTGAGATGTTCTGCTAAGGATGCCTCTTGCTCTTTTTCCTTGGCTAGAGCCTTTTTCAAACCAATTGTTTTTGGACTTCTACTAAACAACTATCCTTCTTCATCTTCACTCTCATAAAAAACACCCAAGACCTCATCTAGCTTAACTTTGGTCCTTTCAGCCTCTTTCCGGGCTCTAATTTCCTGACTTCATAAATATCCTTTTGTGCCTCCAACTGCTTGTTTTCCACCTCATAATAGTGAATCACATTCTTACCCTTACCTATGTTTTCTTGTATATCTCTGATCTGAGCATCCTTGCTTTGGAGCAAGATGCTTGTGATTCTCTGCTCATTTTCATCATCACTGTCAAGGCAAATAAGCTGGAAGTCTTGTTCAGTCTCATGATTGTCTTCCTCTTTTTGATCAATGACCTTCCTCTTACCCTTGTCAAGCTACTTGGTTGAAGTAGAAGGCATGGCCCCTTGCCTCTTGAGGGTAGCAAACACATGCCTTTTTCCTCTTTGATAGGTCAAAGGAAGAGGTTCAATGTTACCTATCTCAGTGCCATATGTTTTATTTCCATTATTGTTTTCATCTTCACTGTCATCATAGCTCTTATCATTACTTCTCTCATGGCTTCCATATTCATTGGCATCTTCATTGGCATGATCATTTCTTTCTTCTTCACTCACATCTTCTTCACTGCTTTCTGCACTACCTTCTAATCCACTGATTTTTGCTTCATCACCATTTGTCTCACTACCTTCTGTTTCAATTCTCTCTACTTTATCACTGACATCATCTTCAGTGATATCATTGCCTTTTTCCTTACTGCTTTGTTCATGGCTAGTTTCCTCACTGCCTTCTACACCATTACTATTTGCCTCACTGACTTCACTATCATGTGTTCTACTGTGATCAGTGCCATCAAGGCTCTTTGAGCCACTATCAATATCCTCACTGATATTTGCCTCATTTGCATCCTCTTCCCTGATATCATCTTCTTTACTTTCTTCTTCTCTGGTATCAACTTCACTGCTTTTAGACCTAATGAAATTTTCTTCACTACTTTATTTCTCATTGTTACCTCCCTCATTTGCATCAGCCTCATTTGCATTTGCTTCATGAATGTCTTCACTTTCTGACTTATTTCTATCATCATTTTTGCTATCTGGCCTATCACTGACATCTGCCTCACTATCATCATGCTTACCATTATCAACCTTATTTTCATCATCCTCACAGCTAGGTGCTTCATCACTATTTGCCTCACTGTCATCATGCTTACTGCTATGTGCCTCACTACCCTCTTCTTCACTGTTTTCTTCTTCACTATTGCTTGATTCATCATTAACCTCTCCCTAATTGACATTTTATTGCTCATTTTCACTTCCCTCATTGTCTGATGCATTGTGAGAGAGTGATGAAGGAGGGTTTTTCTGAGGTGAAGGAATATGTGTGGATGGAGAGACATGAGGAATGGAATGTGATGGTGAAGGATGAATGGGAGGTTGAGAATATGAAGGTAAATCTTGCTGCTATTGGCGTTGTGGATTGGTGAACACCTCATGGGCAATGAAAACCTCCCATGGAATTCCCTTCTGCTATAAATGGTGCAACAAAACCATCTTAATCAAAGAGTGATGAAATAAGCTTTGCATCTGCTGAGGGTACGTTCTCTTTTGCACAATATAGGACATTTTATCAATTCTTCTATAGAGGTAATAGGGTAGGTGCAACATCCTCACCCTAGTAAAGTGCATAAGCAACCTAATGTGATAGGAGTAAATCCTGGAGAACATTCCCTCACATGTAAAATACTTCATAATGATTATCATCATAGGTGCATATCTCTCTAGCAAATGTGAGAAACAAAAAATGGATTTGTAGTTGTCTTTGTATCTAGGCTTTAGGAAGGGTTCATAGTAGCTCATGTCAATATTGGCCTACTTGAACCATTTATCCCCTACATTAGGTATGCCTCTGGCATTGCCAATAATATCTGTAGATAGCCCAAAATTGACCCTGACAAGGTTAAGTTGTTTGTCATGCAAGTTAATGATGAATAACCTAGTTAGCTTAGGGTGGTTTTGCACACGCTGTACCCTTTCATAAAAATCATAGCAACATACATTTTGGAAGCATGAAACAGTCATGGAAGATGCCATTAGCTCTATAGTGTTTGGAGGTTCAATTATGGTGATTTTTCCACCTTTGTGCCCCTGCCTCCTTGGCACTTGGCCTTTCCCACCACTACCACTGTCTTTTGACATTGTGAATCTGCCTTTGAAACCCTAGCACTGATATGAAACTGATATGGAAGAGGATAAGGGAACGACAGTCTACTTTTGAATGAGATGAGTCAGGGTGTAGGTATATCAAGTTGAATCAGAGGCTAAAACCCAATGATAACCTCAACTTCTTGTTTAAACTATGTGTTGAAATCTCCTTCTACTGATGTAAAACTTATAGGAAAGAGGACATGTAATGTCAATCTATTTGCAGTGTAAGGGACAAAGCTTATGAAGGAATTGGATTAGTGTAGGCACAATATTATATGAATGAAAAATTTTCAACAATTTACCCTTCTAGCTATTACTGGTCTTCTTGGTATGCAGATGAATAAATGTTTTAAACAGTGATGTTTAAGCATGAAAATTAGGGTTTCCTTATTTCAATTAAATGATGACCAAATACTTGAAAAAGTGTTGATGACCTGTACTTACCCTCACCAGTGCTTGAAGATAACTTGGAGGCAGTTTGAAGATATTTTGAGTTGATTTGAGTGCTTGTAGGGTGCAGGAGGCCCTCCTGGCCAACCGCGTAGTGTCTAGGAAAACGGTGGGTCAGTTTGGGCAAATGCGCAGTGCCTTGTTCCAGGCGCACAGTGCCAAAGTACTTTTTGTAATATTCCCAAATTTTCACATTATATTTGGAATATTAGAGTCCTCGATTTTCTTAATGAATTAAGTAAATAAAAGGATGGAGGGACCCACAATCCTCAATAAGAATAAATATCCACTTTGTGTGTGTGAATGTGGATTAATTTAGACTAGATCTACCAAAAGAGGTGTTAGGGTCCTGTGATTTGGCTGATTGGCAAGCTAAATGAGAGGGTAACATCAAACCAATTTTGGAGCCCAAAGACCTAGCCTTCCTGGACTCAGAGAGGGCTCTTTCTATTTGTATAAGGGATGTCTATGTGTTTTTCTTCTTATGTTTCTGATTTTAGGCTAGTTGTGAAGTAGGTTTTTAGTTTTGCTTTTAGGTTTTTGAGGGAGGAACTATTCAAAGACTAAGATAGATAAAAAGATTGTCAGATTAACTGGGCTATGGGGTCAAAAAGGTTGAGAAAGCCTCAGATGGTGATACAAGGAATGTTGAAGGGCCGATTTGATCAAGGTAAAATGGATCTTAAGGTAAAATGAAGTGGGATGGACACTAAGTTTGTGAAGGAAAAATTCTTTCGAACATAAATAGTTCAATAGCTGACATTTATATGATAGGGCTAACCATTAATCATGATAAATGTAACTACAGACTGATAAATGCATAGAAATAAACATTCAAGCAATACATAGAGATATATGACTCTCTAACTTTACGAAATTGCTATCAAACTTTGGGGAAAGACAATTAAGACAAACAAATAACTCAAAGCACTATGAGGAAACACCTAGACATAGTATTTCAAGCTATCAGGCACTTCGAAGTAAGATTGTAGAGTTTTAGGCAAAGGGCAAGATCAATACAAGACCTCCTTGGTTCAAATAGGACAATCAAACATTCAAAGAAAGGTTTCATAGGTGGAGCTATGACTAGCCATGAGTAATCAGGGCATATCGTGAATCATACTTAGCATGCATAAAACCATAAATGAAACAAGAAAACAATTTCTTGAGTGATCAAAGAGCAATCAAAGATTCTTTGATATGACTAAGAAGGAAGAAAACATAGAAGCTATAATGAAACAGGAAATCTGAGGTGCCTCCAAGGGCATGTCTCAAATCTATTCTCTACTATCTTATAGCAAGAAAGAACATGAAATATGTATGAAAACTAAGAAGCATAACAAAGAGGGACACTATACCATTTTACCAAGTCAAGAAATCCAACAACAGTCCTCTTTCATCATCCAAAACATTCAAGAAACTATCCAATGCATAAGACAAGTGTTTCTTCCAAGATTTTATAACCATATATTGCTCTATTCATAAATTTTAGCCTTGTTTACAATGAAGTCTCTTGTAATATATAAGCCAAGATGAGGGAAAACCTCCTAGTGCAACTAGCAATCTCATTGGCCCATCAAAAATATCTGATTTTGTCCTTGAGGCTTTGCAAAGCCCAAGGCATAAAATATCTATAAAAATATCTTAAAAATGCTAAAAAAGGAAATTATATTGACTTTTCATAACTAACCATGGCCAAAAAAGGCTAAACACACATTAGGAAAAGCCACTTCAGAAAAGTCAATTTTTCACAAAAATACTTAAGAAATATATCAGCAGAAAAACCCTTGTCTTGTGGGAAACTTTTGGAGGCTGTATCGATGTTGAAACGAGGCCTGTGATGGCTCGTTGGAAAGCTCTGGATGTCTATTTTCTGAAAATGCTTTTTTTTTCCCCAAAATGATCATTGTAAGCCTGTAAAAAACTAACCTGTGTGGAAAAACCCAGAAAATAGACATTGTTGATATGCAGGTCAAAGTGTTGAAAAAGTGATTTTTTTTCGCCATTTTGGGGGACCAAATCATATCCATTTGATTTGAAATTAACTGGGTAGATGCCCTTGAAATTATGACATCCAATTATACCATTTTCATCCTTTGAGAATGCTTCAAACAAAAATGGGGATGCCCATGAGTTTTAGCAAAAAGCCCAAAAATGTCAAAAAACCAAAACTTGTTGAATTTTGCCCAATTTTGGCGAGCATGACACTCAAGGGTTTTCAGAAGCATGCTAAGAAGCGGAGGCCAAAATTTGGAGCCTTGATGTGTATTTCTTCATTTTTGGTGCCAGACGCCTCTTTTGAGCTTCTTTGAGCTTTTCTTGTGTGGCTTTCAATTTCCGCCAGGCGAATTGATTAAGCTTCTTATAGTGCTCGGTCATCCTTCTTTGAAGGTCCAAATCTCTATTGGCCTTTTCCAACTTCTTCTCCAAGTGGTTATTCAACAATGGATTTCTTGGGCAACTTCCCTTTGCTTCAGAGGGCTCTAGTAACATTTGGAGTTACAATTCGAGGCACTCTCTTTCTTGATGTTCGAGGCTTTGTCACCTTTGGAGAAGAAAGCATGGCCCCTTGCCTAGGAGAGGCAGCTAGCACATGCTCTATTTTCACTTTGCCCTTGCTACTCCCCTCATCATCTTTTCCACTGTTTTGACCTTCTTCATGAATGCTTTGACTGTCACCTTGCATGTCTTTTTGAAGGCTACCCTTTTCACTCTTGTCCCTACTTTCTTCAAGACTTTTAGGCTCCGTATCTTCAATGTCTTTTGCTTCATCCTCATCATTTTGACTGTTGTGAAGGCTACCAATATCCTCATCAAACTGTTCCATTTCTTCATCATTTCCCTCTTCACTGTTTTTCTCTTTTTCATGGTGCTCTTCTTCATCACTGTGCTACCTTTTATCACTGTGTTTTTCTTCACTTCGCTCCTTTTGACTTGGATCCTCTTCACTGTTTTGTTCTTTGTCACTATGTTGCCTTTACTCACTGTGTTCTTCTTCATCATTATGCTGTTCTTCCTCACTATGTTGTTCTTCCTCATTATGTTGTTCTTCCTCACTGTGTTGTTCTTCCTCATTATGCTTTTCTTCTTGATCAATCATGGGAGATTTTAGATTCTTAGGAGTAGGTTTACTAGAAGAGGGAGAAAGAGGATGAGTGGAAGGTGAAGGAGCTACATGGGATGAAGAAACAATGGCGAAGTCAGGATGTGAAATGAAAGTGTCCGAAGAGATTCCTTTCTTCTCAAGTTGATGAAGAATGACAATCTTGATGAGGGAATGATGGAAAAGACAAGCTGACTGTTGAGAGGAAGGTCTCTTTTGAACAATGGAAGTCATATTTTCAATACTTCTATGGAGGAAAAAGGGGAGGTTTAACTATTGGGTTCTTGAGAAGTGCATGAGTAGCCGGACATGGTAAGCATAGACCCAAGAAAACCTTCCCTCGCATGTGAAATATTTCATGATTATCTTCATGAGGGGAGCATAGCTGGTCAAAAAATATGAAAAAGGAAATATGGATGAGCATGCATCTTGATGCTTTGGCTTCAAAAAGTATTTGTACTATTCTAAGTCTAGGTAGCCCTGCTTAAACCATTTTTCTCTGACATATGGGATTTTGGTAGCTCTGGTAGTGGATCTAGAAGAAAACTTGAAATCTAAGCCTGCCAGCTGAACATGTTTCCCTTGCAATCTTAAAGCACATAGATGTGTCAAGGGAAGATAAATTTTCACCTCCATAACCCTTTAACAAAAATCCAAACATCCAACTTCATGAAAGTTAAAAAGTACTGAAGGATGGGAATTTACTTCCTCAGTTGAAAAAGGTTCATACCTTTTGTGAGGGCCACTTCTACTATCTTGCCTAGGAGGCATTTTTCTTTGGATACTCTTTGCTGGCTGACCAAGACAATGGCTGATTCAAATGGTCTCTGAAACATTCTCCCAACACCACACCTTTTCCTCCTTACAAGTTACTATGCTTCTTTGATGTTAGCAAACAAGTTTTTGTCAAATGATAACCAAAAACACTTTATCACTGTGTTTGGGCAAAGATCTTGAAAAGATGTGTTTGAGGTTCTTTGTTTGAAGAAGGATTTCTTTTGTTTTGGCACAAAATATCCTCCCTTCAAGCACTACCCCTTTGCTATTCACTGCCCGTTTTAAAAAGTAAGCAAGATATCTTCAACTGTCTTGAAGACCTTTCGAAACAGACTCTTCTTTTTGGGGTCTAGGGGCTGCACAAATTTTACTATCTAAAAACATAGAAAGGACCTCTTTAAATTGACCAAGCCTTCATCTTCTAACCATTGTTTCCCTCTAAGTTTCAACAAACAAAAACCTTTGCAAAATACTATTAAGATACTTCTTTTACATTGATTTGAAGACCTCTTAAACTAACTCTGATCCTTTATAGTAACTGTGGGCAATCTTAGCTATTTTTATAGCACAACGAAGAGTTTTCAAATTGGGATAACAAACCTCCCTTCTTTCACTGTTTTAATCCTTGACACTCACATCAAGAAAAACTTCTTTGATTTTGACCAAATCCCCAAACTCCTAATCACTGTGTCTTTCTTTGTTTTTTAGGAGACAAGGTTTGTGCTTTGTTAACGCTGTTAGGAAACCTCTTCAAGAAAATTTGAGACCTCTTCACAACACACGGAGACATCCTTCAATTTTGACAAAAACTATATCTCTTTACCACTGTCTATCTCTGTGTTTTTATATGATGAAGTGCTTTCAAAATCATTGTTTCTTCTTAGGGAAAACACAGCAAAAACACCCCCCTTTAACTTCAAAATTTACCAAGAAGCGAAGAAGTACCTTGAAGAATGTTTATGGGCCTTGTTGATCCTTGATTCAACTTTCAAAGGCATTTTTGGAAACCTTTTGGGTGAGTGGCATGTTTGCAGGAGAAAACGCCGCGCAGATGGAGGCTGTTGAGTCTTTTTCGGGCACCCAGTGACCGAAGACACAGGCACGCCGCGCACCACACCTGTGTTCAAATGCTTTGTATGGGCGCTCACAGGTGCGCCATGCACACCTATAGGCATGCCGCGCAGACTTCTGAGCCCCGAAAATTGAAAATTTCCTTGAAAAAACTCTGTTTCTTTAGTGAGCAACCACAAGATGATTGCTTCGTGGTTTGAAATTGCACAATGGGCCTTTAGAACAATCTCTTCCACCTTTTTAAAACTCAAATGAGCTAAAATACCTTTGCATTTGCTTTGGAAGGGTTTGAATGCCCTTTGAAAAGGCTTTTGGCATATAAAAACATAAATCACTGTCTTTATAATTTTATCACTTTTAAAATATCAAAAAGCCCTCTATTCGAACAAGTCTCATAAAAACAAATGTTGTGGTCAACTTCTTTTTGATGACCCTTATATTCATGGATTTTGTTGAAGTAAGGAGGCATCCTTAAGAAACAAGACCCTTTTCACTACTTTTTCATTTAGGAAATAACTTTGTCACTATTTGTCTATTTTGTCCTTCAAAAGGAACATGCTCAAGAAACAAATCCAAGATTACTGATGCATCCTTTGCCTATCTCTTGGAAGGAGATGTTTGATAAGTTTAGAAACTACTTTGTCAACTCAACTTTCTCATGTTTGATGATTAATCATGCCCATTGTTGAAGTTTGTCAAACACTGTTAGGCACCTTACATTAACATTTTCTTTTTGCTGTGGATAAAAGCTCATTTGCACTCACCAAGATTTGACCTATATGTGTTCATCAAGGAGAAGGCTTTTTAAGACCCTTAATGCAATCATATATAAACAAGAGAGTTTGTTCTTACGTACATAAAAAGGCCTTGTCTATGACTGTGGTATGTCTTATTTCTTTGAAAGGTGTTTTAAACTTCAATCATTGTGTCATATCCTTCCTGTCATTTTGGTGAGCTTGTTCCAAGTTTTGGACATTCTTGCCTCACATTGCCTTTGAAGAAGACCTTTATGGGTAGGAAAAAAAAAACTTTTTGAACATCATAATATCACTGCTTGGCCTATGTTTAACACTAGACTTCAACTCATAAACCTTCAATTGCTTCCCACTGAATTTTAAATCTGTCTTTTAAAAAGTGAACTCATTTAAGCACCCTTTGAAATACTACTAATATATCAGTTGCTTCATATTTTTGGAGGAAGTGGTATAAAAAAAGTTTCAGATCATTTGAAACATTGTTAGTCTGGTGCTCTTTGAATGAGGCTATACCTCTGTTCCGGACCCTCTGCTTCTAAATGAAGGAGGCCCTTATCATGATATTCCCAAACCATCTGCTCTTGCTTGGAGGACGTTTGCAACAAGTGACCCAACCATATGCTCATGTTTGGAGGAGGTTAGCACAGTCACCCAACCATATGCTCATGTTTGGAGGAGGTTAACAAGGTCATGAAATTTCATCCCTTTCTCATAATGTGTCATATTTCCTTGTAATACATATCTCTTCTTGGTATATTACAATAAGTAATACAATGAAAATTTGACAATATGCTATAAGAGGCATGTTCTGAGATATGTATCCTGTGGTCAGAATATCCTTGTGAATATTTTAAACCAGGAGCCACATGACTTGTATTTGTAGAGTAATTTCTGGCTAGTCATTACTTACTAACCTTTCTTGACTGTGTTTGCAGAGGCTTATTTCTCTCTAACTAGCATTCTTTTCCCAGGCTGAAAACAACATGAGAAGTAGCTGTCTTCTTATGTTTAGTTTGATGATGTCTTCTGGAATACTTGTGCATCTGTTCTTTTGAAAGAGACACTGAAAACACTGTAGATCAACACAATATCAGTTTGGCTTTTGAAACATGTACTGCTGAGACATCAAGACCTTTTAGTGGCGCAACCTATGGGTGTATCAAGTTTTTTTTTTTGCAGATTAAGCGCTAATTCAGGTTTGGCTGGTATTGAACAAAAGATTTTGGCTCAAGATGCTTTTGCCAATGAAGGGAATTCCTAAAGCACCACTACCTAACTTAGGGGAGATCTTTGATAGATTTTGAGTATTTTCTTTGGATAGGATTAGATCTCGAAATGACATATGACCAAAGGTAGGGTGGCTGACATTCTTATCATCAGTTGGATAATGAATGACTTGCGAATGAGGGTAAATTACAACATATATCCTTTAGCTATGACAGTTCATGGACATGATTATGTGACTGAGACAATATAGGACTTGACAACTAGGTCTTTTTTATCATAGGCTGTCTGGAAAAGGTAGGAGGACAAAAAATGTTTACGGGTGTTTTCTAGATGACAGATTTGACAAAGTTGAGATCAGCTTCTAGAAAACTTGACCTTAAAAACTAGTCATCATCAACAAGTGAAAAAAACTGATGACTAACAGTGGCTCCATTTGGGGAGGGCAGCTCGTTTTCAAGAGGTGTCCAGAATTTCAAATCTCTGGCCTTTGAAGACCAGTGCCTTTATCCATTGGCGCAAATTTCTTTCTTCTCTGATGCTATTTCTGAAAATTGACAGCATGATTAGCATCAAAGTCATTTCTACCTACCCAGCTACATTTCCTAACCATTTTTCTTCTTTCGGGTGCATCTGGACTAGTAACCCTTTGACATAATATTTTTGAAAAATGACACTATCTAATTCTACACTTATATCCTCCGAGAGTTCAGATTAAACTGATGAACTCCTTTGTTTCTCTACCTATGCTAGATCGACTGTCAAGATTAAGCTATTTGACAGGACTTTATTCTCTAATCTAAAACATGAAATTGAAAAATGACCAAATCAGGATTAGACAATTTGCTTTTTCATGTACTTGTGGCATGAAAGACAAGATGCACACAAATATTCTTTTGCATCAAGATGAAATTTAGAAAAATCAAGGCTAAGATACATAGTTTGTTTTTCATCCCTGTTTTCCTCTTTGGTTCTGTTTTGAGCATGTGGAACCTGTATCTTTTCCTAATCTATTTTAATTGACAATTCAAGCTTACACAATATTGATTATCTCTTCTCTCACTAACTTATCAGAAAATAAATTTAAAACATGTTCATTTATGATTAGGCTAGATAACTAAACAAGACATTTTGAGCACTAGTAGCGGCATTTAGACTTGCACGCTTTCAGAATGACTATTTTTTTTTAACATGGGGCTTTCTTTCTGTTTTTCAAACTGCCCTCTTTTTCTACTTTTCTATTGTTTTTGAGTTTTCTGTTTTTTTTTTAATTTCTTCAAACAATGATATATAAAATGATTTGAAAAATCTAGAACTAGAAATCCTGAAAGTGGTGAAACTTGAGCATCTTATCTTCATAAGGATCTCCCACCACTCTTGGTCTGCTCAGCTCTTGAAAAGAAAAGTTCGGAAAATTTTCTCTGTCAAGCATAACATAAGGATTCATGCATGAATCTCTAAACAACCCCGTATCTTCCCGCTGTACTTATTTATACCTTTGATCTCCACTTCTCCTTTTACTATACATATTTTTCAAATAATGCAGATATTCTTTATCATTTTTGAAGTATATGATGACATCATCAAGGTACATCAGAATGTAAAAATTCAGAAATGGAAACATGACTTTTAGGAGCATTTTTTTAGTGTTTGGTGGTTTTGCAATTCTGGGTTTGAAGATGGAATTACTTCCATCATACTTGAAAAATTCTTTGAGTTGTTGGCTTTGAAAAGGAATTATTTGGCGATACCCTGAAACATAATTTTGTAAAGACACATGATTAGAAGCACCTATCATTTGTATAGCATGGTCTTGAGCAGGAAGGATATCGTTTCTGTCCCAAGGGTGTGTATTTGTGTTTCTAAAATCAACACAGATCCTATGTCTAGTTATCTTGTCTTTGATTATTATTGTTTGGTCAATATTTTTGTATTTTCTTTTATCAAATCTGTGTTTTGGAGTGATGGCAGTGTCATAGTGCTTCTCACTGTTTTCCCTACATGAAGTAATACCTTGAAAAATCTTGTAAATTCTAGTAGTTCTAAGTCTTTGGTGGAGTGGTAGAATGGTAGCTAGTTCAAACAACTTAGGTATATTTGGACTACAGTCATCATATCCTTTCATAAGAAGTTTATCAGACATTTTTTCTAGATTTTTAGTTGTTGTGGCTACAGTCAAGGTTCCATTTGAAAAGGTAGAGTTACGAGATGGTAGACCCTTTAGGTATGGTAAGAAGATTAAGCTCCCCTTCCCCTGATTACCAAAGAGGTTTGTAATATGCAAGTCTTCTAATGCCTTTGTTTTGAAAAATTCTCTTGATGTTATTGCTGATGTTTGTCTATGGTTTGAGAAAATTTCTTGATGGTATGTAATGTTTTGTGCTTCCTGCTTTATTTCTGTTTCAGGAGAAACAAAATCTCTTTCCTCAAGACATAACTGCTCATGGTGATGATAATTTTGAGTGTCTAGCTCATCATAGAGAACCTGGGGTAGTTGATGTGGTGCGCTTAAATTTGTTTCCAAATCTCCTAACTGTTCCTCAATGTCTTCATCAGTGTGTAAAATGAAGGAATTTAGATTTGAATGCAAGGAGTACATCGGGATGTTCTCTGGCCTTTCTTGGCTGCTGATCATATATTTCATGTGTGATTCCTGATAGAGTATTCTATTTTGGTTAAATACAGGAATAGTGGCATAGGAAATATCAAGTTGAATATTTCTCTAAAGCTTGGCTCCCCAAGATCTGGATAAAATCATTCCATACTTGGGAGGGATGTCTGCTACCACTATGTCCATGATCAGGTGTTTTGCAGGTACTTGGGCCAAACTGAAACAAAGATCTTTGATTAAGCCTAGACACTTGAATCTACTTGAATCAAATGAATATAAGTCTTTATAAGGTTTTGTTATCTCTAGGCCTAATCTTTCCATCACAACTTTTGGCATTAGATTATGCGAGGCCCTGGAATCTAACATGACATTGTGTAGGATTTGGTCATGTATATTCAGACTGATGTAAAAGGGAAGAGTGGTTCCTTTTTGGAATTTCCCTTCTATGTTTGGACCAAACAACACTTCAGGGGTGTCATCAGCTAGATGTAATGTGTTTGCATCATTTCCTATATTCAAGACCTTTAGCACTTGGGATTTGTAAGAGCTTTGGGAGATAAGTTCAGTGAGAGGCATGGTGATATTTATTTTGGTGATTTATCCTTCAGAATTGAAGGGTGATTGTAGTTTAGATAGGTTTGCTTCAGTTTTTTCAGCCATGACTTTCTCTATGTTCTTAATTTGTTGACTGTGGTTCGGGATTTTGTTTAACAAAGCCATCTTGGGGATTTTGGTAGAGGTACTAGGAAGATCTGGGCCAAGACTTGTCTAAATAGCAAACCTTTGTTTTGGTCATTTTTCTTGACCACGATTTCGTTGCTATCCACTGCTCTTTTAAGGATGGTATCAGGGGTTTTAGTAACAGCAGTGTCTGAGCTACCTTTCTTGGAGTTGTCTTGGTTTTTTCTACTTCTAAGATCATACTACCTATGGGCTTCTATTATGGCGTTCTGAAATTCTATAGCAGGATCTTTGGGGTCCTCATTGTTGGTTTCATTTTGCTTCGGGGAGAAGAAAGCTTTTTCTTCTTCTGTGAGGTAAACCTCACCCTCGTTATCAGAACCTATTAGGTTTAAATGAATTTCATCAATGGGCTCTGTATCCCTCTCTTCCTCATCAACATAGTTTTCATTGAAGGGTGGCCTGATTTGTTGGTCATTTTCCCTTGGTTTATTTTGAGACTGGTCTCTCCTAAATTTTTGGTTCCGGTTCCTTTTTTGAGGGTTTGGCTAGTTGTCCCTAAGAGTTGTCTTTTCACTTATCTTTTCCCACATTTTCACCATGGATCTAACTAGGTCATCTATTCTAGAATCTGAGGAAGATACTGAAGGGGCAATTTCGTCACATTATGTGACTTTATTCTCTGAACTTACCCTAGCTCTCTTTTCAGCTAAGTTGGCTTCTGCACTCATATCCACTTTTTGTGTTTCCTCTAAGGTTGTGGGGTCTTTGTCTCTTAGTTTATAAGTCATGTTTGGGTCGAAGTCTTTGGGAAACTTTGCTAAGACTGAGCCAAGTGGAGGTTTGAAGTGAGGCAGGAGGGGGTTATAAACATTGTTGAACCTAGTGCAGTAGTCCTGGACACTTTCCCCATTATTCATTTTTAGATTTTTATACTCAGAAAGGATTTGAATGGGGTTTTTTATGATTTCCCACCTATTTATGAAAGTTTGGTAGAGTGTTGGGAGATCGTGTATATTGTTTGGAGTTAAGCTGTAAAACCATTTTTTGGGTTCTCCACCCAGGCTTTAGGCGAACATCCTCATTCTTATGGTCTCGTCTTCTATTTCCATGTATTCAAAGGCATCGCTAATTCTATCTACATGTTGTTGGGCGGTGGTAGCCTCAACTCTGGTGAAGTGTGAGATTTTGGACTGATAGTCATGTTGTAAAGGTGTCAAAGGCTGTGGCAACACCAAGGATGCATACCAAGCTGCCATGGTGGGAGCTGGTGGTTGATTTAAAATATGAGGGTTTGTAGGATGAGCTGAGGTGATTTGAACATTGGTGGTTTGGATGGGTGTGGCGGATGTACTCGGACTTGTGAACTGATTTTGAGCAGATCTTGGATGGTAGGAGCCACAGTGGTGGAGAAGCTGAAAGCCAGGAGGTGTAGTAGGTGAGGCTTCTCTACTAGGCCTCTGTTGCAAATCTAAGGTCTCAATATCATCAAAGTTTATTTTACTTTGTGACTTGCTTCTAAAAAGGGTTTTTGCTGATTTTAAGTCAAATGGGGAATCCTGCAAGGATGTGAGATGTTCAGGTACAGATCTTGCTTTACGAATGGACCTATCGGTAGCTAAGTTTTCATTTTGGAAGTTTGCCACAGAATCTTCTCTGGGTTATCAACTATGATATGGGGATTTGGGTCTAGATGAGATCTGGTATTGATTCTTCATGAAGCCAGATTTCAAATTTAGAGTTTAGAGAGGATGGTATTTTTGATTGTTTTAGATGGATGGCCTCTCTAGGGGTTTTTCTAATGTGAAGAATGGTCAAAACAAAAATGAAGGCTAATGGAGTCGCCAAGTGGATTTCTTTGATATCTATGGTCCACCACCAATACTATCAAAGATTCTTTTAGGAAAAAGTTTTCTTTATCAAACTTTGAGGTGAAGACTTGCAAGGAAGACTTATCACTTAGTTTCAATAGTTTGCTAGACTATTTGGACAAGCTAATGGTTTTATTTGCAATTTAGTCTGTTTATCTCTTATATTTAGGTGAAACTTTCTAAATCTCTAAGTTATACTTAGTTTGTCACTAATTACAGAGTTTGCACCATGAGTTTTAAGTTTTGGAAAGGATGAGTCAACAGAAAGGTATGATTTATGGAATTTTTGGTTTTTATAGAGTTTTTAGGCCTACTGGAGGCTAGTGGAGTCGCCAGGTGGATTTTTGGTTGTTTTTATAGAGATGTACTTATGGTCCACCACCAATAACTAGGAAAAGGAATTCTGGGGATGTTTTTGGGGTTTTTTGAGTTTTTATGTGCAACCTATGGTTTTTTAGAGTGTTCTAAACCTGATTCATCAATTTTCTAGGGTGGTGAAACAAAAATATTTTACTCTAAATGATTCTATGGATTGCTTGCCTGTTTAAATTTTGAAAGACTAATGAATCTACAAGAGTTTGCTAGACTGTTATGTACTTAGTCAGTCCCACCATGATCGCCATTATGTTAGGGTCCAATGATTTGGCTGATTGGCAAGCCAAGTGACAGGGTAACATCAAACCAACTTTGGAGCCCAAATACCTAGCCTTCCTGGACTCAGAGAGGGCTATCTCTATTTGTATAAGGGATTTCTATGTGTTTTGCTTCTTATGTTTCTAATTTTAGGCTAGTTTTGAAGTAGGTTTTTAGTTTTTCTTTTAGGTTTTTGAGGGAGGAACTGATCAAAGACAAATATAGATAAAAATATTGTCAGATTAATTGGGCTATGGGGTCGAAAAGGTCGAGAAAGCCTCAGATGGTGATACAAGGAATGTTGAAGGGCCGATTTGATCAAGGTAAAATAGATCTTAAGGTAAAATGAAGTGGGATGGACACTAATTTTGTGAAGGACAAAGGCTTTCGAACATAAATAGTCAATATCTGACATTTATATGGTAGGGCTAACCATTAATCATGATAAATGTAATTACAGACTAATAAATTCATAGAAATAAACATTCGAGCAATACATAGAGATATATGACTCTCTAACTTTAGGAAATTTCTATCATACTTTGGGGAAAGACAGTTAAGACAAAAAAAATAACTCAAAGCACTATGAGGAAACACCTAGACATAGTATTTCAAGCTATCAGGCACTTCGAAGTAAGATTGTAGAGTTTAAGGCAAAGGGAAAGATCAGTACAAGACCTCCTTGGTTCAACAAGGACAATAAAACATTCAGAGAAAGGTTTCAGAGGTGGAGCTATGACTAGCCATGAGTAAGCAGAGCATACCATGAATCATACTTAGCATGCATAAAACCATAAATGAAACAAGCAAACAATTTCTTGAGTGATCAAAGAGCAATCAAGGATTCATTGATATGACTAAGAAGGAAGAAAACATAGAAGCTATAATGAAACAGGAAATCTGAGGTGCCTCCAAGGGCATGTCTCAAATCTATTCTCTACTGTCTTATAGCAAGCAATAATATGAAATATGTATGAAAACTAAGAAGCATAATAGAGAGGGACACTATACCATTTTACCAAGTCAAGGAATCCAACAGCAGTCTTCTTTCATCATCCAAAACATTCAAGAAACTATCCAATGCATGAGACAAGTGTTTTTTCCAACATTGTATAGCCATATATTGCTCTATTCATCAAGTTCAGCCTTTTTTACAATGAAGTATCTTGGAATATATAAGCCAAGATGAGGGAAAACCTCCTAGTGCAACTAGCAAGTTCATTGGCCCATCAAAAATATCTGATTTTGTCCTTGAGGCTTTGCCAAGCCCAAGGCATAAAATATCTATAAAAATATCTTAAAAATGATAAAAAAGGAAATTATATTGACTTTTCCTAACTAACCATGGCCAAAAAAGGCTAAACGCACATTAAGAAAAGCCACTTCAGCAAAGTGCATTTTTCACAAAAATACTTAAGAAATATATCAGCAGAAAAACCCCTATCTTGTGGGCCACTTTTGGAGGCCCTCCCAATGTCGAAAGGAGGCACGTGACAACTTGTTGGAAAGCTATGGATGTCTATTTTCTTAAAATTCTTTGTTTTCCCCAAAATTATCATTGGAAGCCTACGAAAAACTTACCTGTGTGGAAAAACCCAGAAAATAGACTTTGCTGATATGCGGGGCAGAGTGTTGAAAAAGAGACTGTTTTTCGGCAATTTGGGAGACCAAATCATCTTCAATTGATATGAAATTTTCAGGGCAGTTTCCCCTAAAATTATGGCATTCAATGATACCATTTTCATCCTTTGAGGATGCTTCAAACAAAAATGGCGATGCCCATGATTTTTAGCAAAAAGCCCAAAAATGTCAAAAAACCAAAACTTGTCGAATTTTGCCCAATTTTGGTGAGCATGACCCTCAAGGGTTTTTAGAAGCATGCTGAGAAGTGGAGGCCAAAATTTGGAGCCTTGATGTGTCTTTCTTCATTTTTGGTGCCAGGCACCTCTTTTGAGCCTCTTTTAGCTTTTCTTGTGTGGCTTTCAATTTCCACCGGGCGAATTGATTAAGCTTCTTATAGTGCCCGATCATCCTTCTTTGAATGTCCAAATATCTATTGGCCTTTTCCAACTTCTTCTCCAAGTCTTCATTCAACAATGGATTTCTTGGGCAACTTCCCTTTGCTTCGAAGGGCTCTAGTAACATTTGGAGTTACAGTTCAAGGCACTCTCTTTCTTGATGTTCGGGGCTTTGTCACCATTGGCGAAGAAAGCATGGCCCCTTGCCTAGGAGAGGCAACTAGCACATGCGATATTTTCTCTTTTCCCTTGCTACTCCCCTCATCATCCTTGCCACTGTTTTGACCTTCTTCATGAATTCTTCTACTGTCACCTTGCATGTCTTTTTGAAGGCTTCCCTTTTCACTCTTGTCCCTACTTTCCTTAGGAATTTTAGGCTCTGTATCTTCAATGTCTTTTGCTTCATCCTCATCATTTTTACTAATGTGAAGGCTACAAATATCCTCATCAAACTGTTCCATTTATTCATCATTTCCCTCTTCATTGTTTTGCTCTTTTTCATGGTGCTCTTCTTCATCACTGTGCTACCTTTCATCACTGTGTTTTTCTTCACTTTGCTCCTTTTGACTTGGATCCTCTTCACTGTTTTGTTCTTTGTCACTATGCTGCCTTTCCTCACTATGTTCTTCTTCATCATTATGTTGTTCTTCCTCACTGTGTTGTTCTTCCTCATTATGCTATTCTTCCTCACTGTGTTGTTCTTCCTCATTATGCTCTTCTTCTTGATCAATCATGGGAGATTTTAGCTTCTTAGGAGTAGGTTTACTAGAAGAAGGAGAAAGAGGATGAGTGGAAGGTGAAGCAGATGCATGGGATGAAGAAACAGTGGCAAAGTCAGGATGTGAAATGAAAGTGTCCCAAGAGATTCCCTTCCTCTCAAGTTGATGAAGAATGACAATCTTGATGAGGGAATGATGGAAAAGACAAGCTGACTGCTGAGAGGAAGGTCTCTTTTGAACAGTGGAAGTCATATTTTCAATACTTCTATGGAGGGAAAAGTGGAGGTTTAACAATTGGGTTCTTGTGAAGTGCATGAGTAGCCGGACATGGTAAGCATAGACCCAGGAAAACCTTCCCTCACATGTGAAATATTTCATGATTATCTTCATGAGGGGAGCATAGCTGGTCAAAAAATATGAAAAAGGAAAGATAGATGAGCATGCATCCTGATGCTCTGGTTTCAAAAAGGGTTTGTACTGTTCTGAGTCTAGGTAGCCCTGCTTAAACCATTTTTCTCCAACATATGGGATTTTGGTAGCTCTGGAAATGGATCTAGGAGAAAACTTGAAATCTAAGCCTGCCAGCTGAACATGTTTCCTTTGCAATCTTAAAGCACATAGATGTGTCAAGGGAAGATAAATTTTCACCTCCTACACCCTTTGAAAAAACCCCAAACATCCAACTTCATGAGAGTTAAAAAGTACTGAAGGATGGGCATTTACTTCCTCAGTTGAAAAAGGTTCATACCTTTGTGAGGGCCACTTCTGCTATCTTTCCTGGGAGGAATTTTGCTTTGGATACTCTTTGCTAGCTGACCAAGACAATGGCTAATTCAAATGGTCTCTGCAACAGTCTCCCAACACCACACCTTTTCCTCCTTGCAAGTTATTGTGCTTTTTTGATGTTAGCAAACAAGTTTTTATCAAATGATAACCAAAAACACTTTATCACTGTGTTTGGGCAAAGATCTTGAAAAGATGTGTTTGAGTTTCTTTGTTTGAAGAAGGATTTCTTTTTTTTTGGCACAAAAGATCCTCCATTCAAGCACTGCCCCTTTTCTATTCACCGCCCCTTTTAAAAATTAAGCAAGATATCTTCAACTTTCTTGAAGACCTTTCAAAATAGACTCTTCTTTTTGGACTCTGGGGGCTGCACAAAGTTTACTATCTAACAAAACATAAAGGACCTCTTTAAATTGACCAAGCCTTCATCTTCTAACCATTGTTTCCCTCTGAATTTTAACAAACAAAAGCCTTTGCAAAATACTGCTAAGATACTTCTTTTACATTGATTTGAAGACCTCTTAAACTAACTCTGCTCCTTTATAGTAATTGTGGGCAGTCTTAGCTATTTTTATAGCACAACTAAGAGTTTTCTAATTGGGATAACAAACCTCCCTTCTTTCACTGTTTTAATCCTTGAAACTCACAACAATAAAAACTTCTTTGATTTTGACCAAATGCCCAAACTCCTAATCGTTGTGTCTTTCTTTGTTTTTTAGGAGACAAGGTTTGTGCTTTGTTAACACTATTAGGACACCTCTTCAAGAAAATTTGAGACCTCCCTCTCCTTCAATTTTTACAAAAACTCTATCTCTTTACCACTGTCTATCTCTATGTTTTTAGATGATGAAGTGCTTTCAAAATCATTGTTTCTTCTTAGGGAAAACACAACAAAAACACCCCGCTTTAACTTCAAAATTTACCAAGAAGTGAAGAAGTACCTTGAAGAATGTTTATGGGACTTGTTGATCCTTGATTCAACTTTCAAAGGAATTTTTGGAAACCTTTTGGGTCAGCGGCACGTTTGCAGGAGAAGATGCCACATAGATGGAGGCTGTCGAGTCTTTTTTGGGCGCCCGGTGACCGAAGACACAGGCGCGTTGCGCGCCACTACAAGCGCACCATGCCTACATTCAAATTATTTTTATGGGTGCTCACAGGTGCACCGCGCACACCTATAGGGGTGCTGCACAAACTTCTGAGCCCTGAAACTTGAAATTTTCCTTGAAAAAGTTTTGTTTCTTCAGTGAGCAGCCACAAGGTGATTGCTTCGTGGTTTGAAATTGCACAATGGACCTTTAGAATGGTCTCTTCCACCTTTTTAAAACTAAAATGAGCTCAAATACCTTTGCATTTTCTTTGGAAGGGTTTGAATTCCCTTTGTGTTAGTCATCAGTATTTTTCACCTGTTGATGATGACTAGTTTTTAAAGCCAAGTTTTCTAGAAGCTGATCTCCAATTTATCAAAAATTTGTCAGCTAGAAAACACCCATAAAAATTTTGTCCTCCCACCTTTTCAATCGGCCTATGATGAGAAAAATCCCAGCTGTCAAGCCCTATCTAGTCTCAGTCATAAGCTAAAGTCATCCACTGTCTTTCACCCTCATCCCCAGGTCATTCATTAACCAACTGTTGATAAGAATTCCAGCCACCCTACCTCTGGTCATATGTCATCTTAAGATGTGGTCATACCAAAGAGAATACTCCAAATCTGTCAAATATCTCCCCTAAGTTAGGTAGTGGCGCTTTAGGAAATCCTCCCTTGGCAAACCATCTTAAGCCAAAAGAACCTTTGTCTAAGTACCAACCAGTCATAGATTGCCTTCCTATTCTGCAAACAAAGCTTGATACACTCTTAGGTCGCACCACTAAAAATTCTTGATGTCTCAGTAGTACATGTTTCAAAAGCCAAATTGATATTGTGTTAATCTATAGTGTTTCAGTGTCTTTTTCAAAATTAGAGATGTTCAGGTATTCCAGAAGACATTGTAAAACAAAACATGAGAAGACAACTACTTCTCATATTGTTTTGAGCCTGGGATAAGAGTACTGGACAGAGAAGTAATTCAATGAGCTTCTGTTAACACAGTCAAAAAGGTTAGTGACTAATGACTAGCAAGTAATACTTTACAGATACAAGTCATATTGATCCTAGGGTAAAAATATGCATAAGGGTATTCTATCAACAGGATACACATCTCAGAGCATGCCCCTCATGGCATATTGTCAAATTTTCACTTTTTATTACTTATTGTGATATACCAAGTAGAGATAGGCATTACAAGGGAAGATGACACAGTTTGAGAAAGATATGAAATGTCACTTGTTGTAAAACCTCCTCCAAACATGAACAGATGGTTGGGTGACTATGTAAAACCTCCTCCAAACATGAGCAGATGGTTGGGTGACTGTGTAAAACCTCCTCCAAGCATGAGCAGATGGTTAGGTCATTTTTTATAAACCTCCTTCATTTAAAAGTAGATGGTTTGGAAATGTGATAAGTGCCTCCTTCATTTAACAAGCAGAGGGTCAGGAATAGAGGTATAGCTTCATTCAAAGAGCACAAGGATAACAATCCTTCAAATGGCTTTAAAAACTTGTTTACGCCTTTTTCTCCAATGGATGAAACCACTGATACAACATTGGTGTTTCAAGGAATGCTTACATGGTTTCACTGATTGAAAGATAGCATTGAAGTTCAGTGAGAAGCAATTCAAGGTTTATGAGTTGATGGTTGGTGTTAAACATAGGCCAAGCAGTGATATTATATTATTCAAAGAAGCTTTGTTTTTCTTCTATCAAAGATCTCCTTCAAAGGAAATCTGAAGCTAAAGTGAACAAAACTTGGAACAAGCTCATCAATGACAAGAAGGTTATGACAAAATGTCTCAAATTCAAGACAATATTCAAAGAATCAAGCCATATCACTATCACAGACAAAGACCTCTTTATGTACATATGAACAAACCCTGCTGTTGTATGTATTTGCATTAAGAGTTTCCAAAGGCTTTTCTCCTTGATCAACAGATATGAATCAAGCCATGGGTAAATGAAAATAAGGTTCTTCATTCCATTATCAAAGAACATCACAAGGCTGATAAAGGGATCAATCATTAAGAAACCACTATCAACACCAATAAAAGTGAATTATTAAAGTAAATCTTAGAATTGGTAATCACCCCTTCCTGGGATACAGCACGACGGCTAACTCTTTTGTTATGGCTTTTGACCAGAACACACCGACAGACAGATATGGTCATGATGGTCATCACTCATCAACAAATAGTGAAAAGATTTTTTTTTTTGTGTTTTTTCATCTTCAAAAAGAGAGTGGTCATGTTCCTTGAGGATGTAGTGTTGTCAACAACATTTTGTTATATAAACTGACCATATGGGTCCCTATAATGTTTTAAAGGTGATTTGTGTTTTTATATAACAAAAACCTCTTTCGAAGGGCATTCAAACCCTCACAAAGTAACTACAAGGGTTTTTTGGCTTTTTCAACTTTAAAAGGTGGAGGAGACCGTTGCAAAGTCCCATTTTAAATTTCAAAACACTAAAAAAGTGGTCCCCTGGATGCTCACTGGAGAAAACAAGAAATTTTGAGCAGTTTCAAGTTTTTCAATGCTTCAAGCCTGCGTGGCACACCTGTAAGTATGCGCAGTGCACCTGTGAGCGCGCATACACTGATTTACATTGCTACGTGGCACGCCTGTAGCGGCGTGCCTGTGCGCCCTTTCACCAACTGCCCAACAACCAACCCGACAGCTTTCATTGCACGACACCCTCTGCAGTGAACGCACCACTCCTCTTTTAATGTCCAAAACGCCTTCAAAGACTCTTTGGAGCTGCTCAATCAATCAACTAAGGTCCATAAGCGTTATTCAAGGTATTCTCCACTGCTTCTTGGTATTTTTTGAAATCTTAAAGGGGTATTGATGCCGTTTTCTCCAAGGAACAAATAGTGTTAAAGAGGGTGGGGTTTTCGGTCGAAAATAAAAGGGTTTTTGTTGACTGTGGGTGTCAAACATTCACACAGTGATAGGCAAAAGTGTTTGATCAGTTTTAGAGAGCCCTAGTTGCCTTCAAAAACAGTGGTAGCCCACAGTTGCTACAAGGAGCAGACTTTGTTAAAAAATCAGAGGATAAAACAATGAATGAAAAAGGAGGATTGCTAGATCAATTTGAAAACTCTTTTGGTGTTATTAAAAATCCAAAACCATACAAAAATTACTAGACATAAATACATATTTGTAGAGGTCTCAAGTTGGCTGGAAGGTGTCCTAACAGTGTTAAAACAAGAACAAACCTTGTCTGCAAAATCAAAGGGTAAAACACTGATTATAAGGTGAAGGCTTGGTCATATAAAGTGTCCTCTTTGTATTGTGAAATAGTGAACTTTGTGCATCCACTAGAGTTCCAAAAACAGAGTGTGTTGAAAGGTTTTTCAAGTCAGCTAAGAGTATCTTGTTTACTTTGTAAAGAAAAGTGAATAACAAAATAAAATTGTTTGGGGGAAAGGTGTTTTTGTTTTTGTGAAAACACAAGATTTATTTCTTCACCAAGAGAACACAAACACATATTTTCAAGACCTTGCCCAAGCACAGTGATAAATTGAATTTTTGTTTTTCATTTGACAGGCACTTGTTGATTGGCATTAAAGAGGCACAGTGACTTATAAGGAGGACAAAGTGTGGTGTTGGGAAACCATTTCAAAAACCATTTGAGAAGCTTTTCTTGGTCAAACATCAAATAATATTCAAAGCAAAATGCCTCCCAGGCAAGATAGCAGAAGTGGCCCTCACAAGAGGTTTGAACCTATTTCAACTGAAGAGGTAAATGATCATCCATCAGTCCTATTTAACTTTCATGAAGTTGGATGTCTAGAGTTTTGTCAAAGGGTTTAGGAGGTGAAAATCTATCTCCCCTTGACACATATATGTGCTTTGAGATTGCAAGGGAAACACTTTCAGCTGGCAGGCTTGGATTTCAGGTTTTCTCCTAAATCCATTTCCAGAGCCACCAAAATCCCTTATGTCGAAGAGAAGTGGTTTAAATAGAGCTACCTAGACTCAAAACAGTACAAACCCTTTTTGAATCCGGAGCATCGGGATACATGTCGATCCATATTTCCTTTTTCATATCTGTTAACTAGTTATGCTCCCCTCATGAAGATAATCATGAAATATTTCACATGCGAGGGAAGATTTTCCCGGGTCTATGCTTACCATGTCTAGTTGCTCATGCATTTCACAAGAGCCCAATTGTTAAACCTCCCCTTCTTCCTCCATAGAAGTATTGAAAAGATGGCCTCCACTGTTCAGAAAAGACCTCCTTCTTAGCATTCATCTTGCCTTTTCCATCATTCCCTCATCAATATTGTCATTCTTCATCAACTTGAGAAGAAGGAAATCTCTTGGGACACTTTCATTGCACATCCAGATTTCGCCACTGTTCCCTCATCCCATGCATATCCTTCACCTTCCACTCAACATCTTTCGCCTTCTTCAAGTAATCCCATTCCCAAGAAGCTAAAATTTCCCATGATTAGTGAAAAAGAGCAGCATGATGAAGAAGGGCAACAAGATGAAGAAGAAGAGCATGATGAAGAAGAACACAGTGAGGAAAGGAAACAAAGTGAAGAAAAACACAGTGATGATATGCAACATAGTGATGAAGAAAAGCGCCATGAAAAAGATAAAAAAAGTGAAGAGGGAAATGATGAGGAAATTGAACAGTTTAATGAGGATATTGGTAGCCCTCACAATAGAAAAAATGATGAAGATGAAGCCCAAAACATTAAGGAGACAGAGCCTCGAAGTCCTAAAGAAAGCAAGGATAAGAGTAAAGAGGGCAGCCCTCAAAAAGACATGCAGGATGATAGTCAAAGCATTCATGAAGAAACTCAAAATAGTGGCAAGGATGATGAGGGAAGTAGCAAGGGAAAAGAGCAAATAGAGCATGTGCTAGCTGCCTCTCCTAGGCAAGGGGCCATGCTTTCTTCTCCAAAAGTGGCAAAGCCCCAGACATCAAGAAAAAGGGTGCCTCAAACTATAACTCCAAATGTTACTAGGGCCATTCGAAGCAAGGGGAAGTTTACCAAGCAACCCATTGTCGAATTACCCAAGAGGAGGAAGACCAAGAAGGTCCCCCAAATCAAGGGAAAGGAGAAAGAAGAATGCAGTCATGACAAGGAGAGGGACTTTGCATAATTTAGATCCAAAGTGATGATAGCGACAATGAGGCTCGAATCCTAGAGTCTCTCTTGATCAATAGAGAAGAACAAATTGATGCTTTGAGGGTAGATCTAGAGAGGTCTAGAAACTTCATTCACTTTTTGCAAACACAAAACAAACAGATGAGTGTCCACATGGCGGTATATGAGACACGAGCCATCAAATATCAAAAGGAGGCCTCCAAGCCACAAATTAAGTTGGAAGAACTCATGGGCGAGTTCAATGATAGCAGAGATGAAGATCATCCAAGAAGAAAAAGGCCAAGGACCATGGGACTCAGAAGAGCCTTAGAGACACAAAAGGAGGAAGAAGCTACCCTTTTCCAATCTCTTCCTCTCACTACTTTGTTCACTAGAGAGATAGAAAAAAATTGAGAAGCATGGCTTGAGAGGGTGAATGATCACTTGGAGAAGAATTTAGAAAAGGCCAATAGATATTTGGACCTTCAAAGGAGGATGACCGGGCACTATAAGAAGCTTAATCAGTTCGCCCGATGGAAATTGAAGGCCACACAGGAAAAACTCAAGGAAGCTCAAAAGAGGCGCCCGACACCAAAGATGAAGAAAGAAACCTCAAAGCTCAAAATTTTGGCCTCATCTTCTCAGCATGTTTCTGAAAACCCTTGAGGGTCATTCTCACCAAAATTGGGCGAAATTCAACAAGTTTTGGTTTTTTGTCATTTTTTGGTTTTTGGCTAAAAATCACGGGCATCACCATTTCTGTTTGGGACATCCTCAAAGGATGAAAATGGTATCATTGGATAGAATAATTTTAGGGGCATCTACTCAGTGATTTTCAGATCAATTGAAGATGATTTGGTCCCCCAAAATGGCAAAAAACACTCACTTTTTCCACACTTTGCCCCGTTTATTAGCAAAGTCTATTTTTTGGGTTTTTACACATAGGTCAGTTTTTGAAAGATTTATGGTGATCAGTTTGGACAAAACTAAGCATTTTCAGAAGATAGACATTCATATATTTCCAACGAGCCATCACGGGCCTCGTTTCGACATCGGGAAGGCCTAAAAAAGTTGCTCGCAAGACAGAGGATTTTCTGCTGATATATTTCTTAAGTATTTTTGTGAAAAATACACTTTTCTGAAGTGGTTTTTCCTAATGTGCGTTTAGCTATTTTTGGGCATGGTTAGTTATGAAAAGTCAATATATTTTCCTTTTTTAGCATTTTTGAGATATTTTATTAGATATTTTGTGCCTTGGCCTTTGCAAAGCCTCAAGGACAAAATCAGATATTTTTGATGGGCCAATAAGATTGCAAGTTGCACTAGGAGGTTTTCCCTCATCTTGGCCTATATATTCCAAGAGACTTCATTGTAAATGAGGCTAAAATTGATGATATAGAACAATATATGGTTGTACAGGCTTGGAAGAAACACTTGTCTCATGCATTGGATAGTTTCTTGAATGTTTTTGGATGATGAAAGAGGACTATTGTTGGATTCCTTGACTTGGTAAAATGGTATAGTGTCCCTCTCTGTTATGCTTCTTAGTTTTCATTCATATTCCATGATCTTGCTTGCTATAATATAGTAGAGAATAGATTTGAGACATGCCCTTGGAGGCACCTCAAATTTCCTGTTTCTTTATAGCTTCTATGTTTTTTTCCTTCTTAGACATATCAAAGAATCCTTCATTGCTCTTTGATAACTGAAGAAATTGTTTGCTTGTTCCATTTATGGTTTTTATGTATATATGATTTGGCCAGAGGCCTGCTGTCGGTGGTTAGTCACATTCTACCTTCAAACTCTTTTGATTGTTTGATTTTCATTTGTTGAACCAAGGAGGTTCCAGCTTTATCTCACTTTGCTAATAATGTTGCCCAGTGACAGGGTTTCTCTCCCTCCCTCCTCCCCCAAAACTATGCAATCTTGCTTCAAAGTGCCCAATAGCTTGAAATACTATGTTTAGGCATTTCCTCATAGTGATTTGAGTTATTTTTTTGTATTAATTGCATTTTCCCAAAGTCTGATAGCAATTTCCCAAAGTTATAGAGTCATGTATCTCTATGTATTGCTTAAGTGTTTATTTCTATGCATTTATCAGTTTATAGTTACATTACTCATGATTAATGGTTAGCCCTACCATGTTTATGCCAGCTATTGAACTATTTATGTTTGAAATCCTTTGTTCTTCACAAATTTAGTGTCCATCCCACTCCATTTTACTCAAAGATCCATTTTTACCTTGATCAAATCGGCCCTTCAACAACCTTCTATCACCATCTAAAAGCTTTCTTGAATTTTTCGACCTCATAGCCCAGTTAATCTGACAATATTCTTATCTATCTTAGTCTTTGATCAATTCATCCCTCACACACCTAAAAAAAACCAAAAACCTACTTCATAACTAGCCTAAAATCAGAAACACAAGAAGAAAACACATAGATATCCCTTACACAAATAGAGAGAGCCCTCTCTAAGTTTAGGAAGTCTAGGTCCTTGGGCTCCAAAGATTGGTTTGATGTTACCCTGTCACTTGGCTTGCCAATCAGCCAAATCATGGGACACTAACACTTTGAAAAGAATTTTGTCATATAAAAACATAAATCACTATCTTTATAATTTTATCACTTTTAAAATATAAAAAATCCCTCTATTCGAGCGAGTGTCATAAAAAAAAATTCTTTGGTCAGCTTCTTTTTTATGACCCTTATAGTCATGGCTTTTGTTGAAGTAAGGAGGCCTCCTTAAGAAATAAGACCCTTTTCAATCCTTTTTCATTTAAGAAATAACTCTGTCACTTTTTGTCTATTCTATCCTTCAAAAGGAACACGCTCAAGAAACAAATCCAAGACTGTTGAAGCATCCTTTGCCTATCTCTTGGAAGGAGATGTTTGATAATTTTAGAAACTACTTTGTCAATTCAACTTTCTGGTGTTTGATGATTTATCATGCCCATTGTTGAAGTTTGTAAAACACTGTTAGGCACCTTACATTGAAATTTTCTTTTTACTGTGGATAAAACCTCATTTGCACTCACCAAGATCTGACCTATATGTGTTCATCAAGGAGAAGGCTTTTTAAGACCCTTAATGCAATCATATATAAACAATAGAGTTTGTTATTACGTACATAAAAAGGCCTTGTCTATGACTGTGGTATGTCTTATTTCTTTGAAAGGTGTTTTAAACTTCAATCATTGTGTCATATCCTTCTTGTCATTTTGATGAGCTTGTTCCAAGTTTTGGACTTTCTAGCCTCATATTTCCTTTGAAGAAGACCTTTATGGGTAGGAAAAACAAAGCTTTTTGAACATCACAATATCATTTCTTGGCCTATGTTTAACACCAGACTTCAACTCATAAACCTTCAATTGCTTCCCGATGAATTTCAAAGTTGTCTTTTAAACAGTGAACTCATTTAAGCACCCTTTGAAATACTACTGATATATCAGTTGCTTCATCCTTTTGGAGGAAGTGGTGTAAAGCAAGTTTTAGGTCATTTGAAACACTGTTAGTCTGGTGCTCTTGGAATGAGGCTATACCTCTATTCCCGACCCTATACTTCTAAATGAAGGAGGCCTTTATCATGATATTCCCAAACCATCTGCTCTTGCTTGGAGGAGGTTTGCAACAAGTGACCCAACCATCTGCTCATGTTCGGAGGAGGTTAGCACAGTCACCCAACCATTTGATCATGTTTGGGGGAGGTTAACAAGGTCATGAAATTTCATCCCTTTCTCAGACTGTGGCATCTTTCCTTGTAATACATATCTCTGCTTGGTATATTACAATAAGTAATACAATGAAAATTTGACAATATGCTATAAGAGGCATGTTCTGAGATATGTATCCTATTGTCAGAATATCCTTGTGAATATTTTAAACCAAGAGCCACATGACTTGTATTTGTAGAGTAATTGTTTGCTAGTCATTACTTACTAACCTTTCTTGACTGTGTTTGTAGAGGCTTATTGAATTTTCTCTCTGACTAGTATTCTTATCCTAGGCTCAAAACAACATGAGAAGCAGTTGTCTTCTTATGTTTAGTTTGATCATGTCTTCTAGAATACTTGTGCATCTCTACTTTTGAAAGAGACACTGAAAACACTGTAGATCAACACAATATCAGTTTGGCTTTTGAAACATGTACTACTGAGACATCAAGACCTTTTATTGGTGCGACCTATGGGTGTATCAAGCTTTGTTTTTTGCAGATTAAGTGCTAATTCAGGGTTGGCTGGTATTGAACAAAATATTTTGGCTCAGGATGCTTTTGCCAAGGAAGTGACTTCCTAAAGTGCCACTACCTAACTTAGGGGAGATATTTGACAGATTTTGAGTATTTTCTTTGGATAGGATTAGATCTCGAAATGATATATGACCAGAGGTAGGGTGGCTGAAATTCTTATCATCAATTGGATAATGAATGACTTGGGAATGAGGTTAAATGAAAGCAGATAACCTTTAGCTATGACAGTTCATGGACAGGATTATGTGACTGAGACTAGATAGGACTTGACAACTAGGTTTTTTTTATCATAGGCTGACTGGAAAAGGTAGGAGGAAAAAAAATGTTTAGGGGTGTTTTCTAGATGAAGGATTTGACAAATTTGAGATTAGCTTCTAGAAAAATTGGCCTTAAAAACTCGTCATCATCAACAGGTGAAAAATACTGATGACTAACCATAGGTAGTTGAGCAACTACTAATGTGAATGAGATTGGAGATCATGTCTCATTTAATGAGAGAGAACATGGAGGGTTGATTCAGTCAACACAGATCTTGAAGATGTAAAACAAAGGGTCATTGAGAATTAATGATCAAGTGTTGGAGGATCATGTGCAAATGAAGCACACATGATGGAGGAGGTGTACATTGCACCTAGATTATTTGGTTGATTTGGTCAAACAACGCAATCCCACTTGGAGGATCTTGTCCACATGAGACTTCACAGTTGAGATTAGGGCCAAGGCTTGGGATGGCTCAATAATTATAAAGGAGATGAAGGCAAAGGTGAAAGGCATCTTGGATGATTTGATGTATGATCTTTTAGATCTGGAATTTTCAAGTGACATTCCACTGCATTCTTGTGTTGTTTAGTAGATATTGCAGGTGTTGTTTAGCACAGGGTGTTCCCGAGCGGGAATCCCTCGTCTTTCTTTGAGTGATATCTAAGGAAGAGGTTTTTACTTCATTATAAATCAGGATTTAAGTGCCATTTCCCTTTTCTACTTTTTGCAGAACATTCATATTTAGAAATCTGCAGATTTATGAAGATCAGTTTGGAAGGTGGAAGTTGTCTTCAGTACTTCAGCTGGAGAACAAGGTGAGGGATTATTTCCATCACTTGGGCTTATAGACCAGCACTCCTAGAGCCACATTGCAGATCTGGCATCAGGCCAAATTTTATTGACCTCCTAGCAGAAGTATTCTCTCCAAGAATAACGATATCCATATTGTAGATCTGAAAGGAGGAAGGAAGTTGCTAGTACTTTAGCTAGAAATCCAGTGGAGGATCCTTCCTTCACATTTTCATCAGTCTAACCATAATACTGGAGTTTGTTACAACATTTTTCAGCAGGAAGAAAGCCTCTCTTTCCCTCACAGTGCATTTTTTAGAGGCAGTTGTGTTGTAGCAGCTGCAATCATCATTGGAGGATTGAGAAGCTAGATCTAGAGCTTCTAGCTCGTAGATCTGAAGAAGGGATCAGCCCTTCAAGCATAGATCTGATATGAGCACATATTTTAGCCATATATTCTTCATATCTAGCTTCAGATCTATATTTCCCAACAAATCAAGTATCAAATCCTAGGAAGGTGATTTTCCAAAGTTGCAGATCTGGAAAATACTTTCTAGGTTATCTTAGGAATCCATCACATCGGCCAAATATTGAGTATTGGCATCATCAGAGCTCCAGTTTTGAGTAGATCTGCATTTATCTTTTCAGCCTGCAACTCCATGTTTATATTCTGCTGAAGAGACAGTGCAGTATTTTCTACAGAGCCTCAACAGTTATGTTGTACCTGCTTCACAAATGTTTTCAGGGTGATACTAGCTCATCTTTTTGGCTAATATACCTATATCTTGTACTGGTGTAACTAATTCATCTCCAATATAATAAAATGGCTTAGCTCTTTCTACAAATTCTGATTTTCACTTAGATTTATTGTTTATCTTGCTGTAAGTTCTTATATTGTGTGAAGTATTGTTGCATTCTCCCTTTTGGGATATTACAGTGGTATCAAAGCATGATCTTTGGCTCAGCTTATGGACACTTCATCTTTTTACATTGAAAGAATAACAGATAGATGAGATCTATCATGGAGGATGTGAGATCTGTCACTCATTTCTTCATATCCATGCCAGATCTCTCCAAGGAGGTGAATCAAATTAAGGAGGAAGAACAGAGAGAAGATCCAAGAAAAATATCTGATGAAGAAAGCACTCCCTATCAACAGTAAAGAAGACCGGATAATCCTAGATCTCCTCATAGATCCACTATGCCCACTTTCTTTGAAGAAGGTGATAGGTATAGAAGTGAAGAAAGGCATGAACCTGAGACTCATGAGACTCTCAGTCTATATCTTGATGAGTACAAAGCACAGTCTAGAGCTTTCAAGGAGAAGCTAACTCTCCAAAAATTCTTCCAGATTAGAGAAGAAAGAGGATCCTATAGTAGTCATAGAAGGAAGAGGCATAATAGATTCTATTTGCCTATATTTTATGGATCTTCCTCAAGCAATGTCAAGGCTTGGAGGAGGGAGTTAGATTCATTTTTAAAGCTACATCCTGTGGCTGAAGAGGAGGCTTTCAAATTGCAGCACTTTGTCTCTTAGATGAAGCAAAAGATTGGTGGTTTGGGCACCTAGAGCATGCAAAGGTGACCAATTATTAATATTTCTTTCATAATTTGAGGAAGAAGTTTGATATGGAGAAGACATAGTTGTGCTACAAAGGGGCATCTCCCTAGGAAACCAAGGAGAATGTCAATCTTTTCACTTTGAACAAGAGGTCACTACTTGAACCACCTGCTGTAGAAGTACTTGTATATGGAGAAGAGACACTTGCATCTTTGCAAATTAGTCTTGAGCTCTTGACTTATGGAGTCCCATGCATGGATCAGGAGATGCAGGAGGAAGAGGAGGAGGATACCAACACTGGTACACTTGAAGAAAAGAGGCCATCACTCTTACTAGAAGTTGGAGATACTATTGTCTCGGTTGGAGGAACTCTTGTGTTATGTCAAGAGTTTCCCACATATCAGTTGATCCAAGGTATGCATAAAATTTCAGAACATATTGTTTCAATATCAATGCATGACCAAGGATTAGAAAAAAATGTTGATTTGAAGAAAAAACATATCACAGTGCAGAGGACCCTTGATCTAATCAAGGAGGAGAATGAAAACTATCCTTTTTCATCATTGTTAAGCTACATTCAACCCCTTGAGTTAAGATGTAGAGTTTTAGAAAATGGATTATCATTATCCTATGTACAATGGTTGATTATGAGATCAGCATTGTGCCTTACTTGGAGACATCATATGTATTACCCTGCAGATCTATAATGCTGTCACTTAGTAGTTGTGACAAAGAAAGGGCTTCATCATTCTTGGAGAATTATGGAGGTATCTTCACTCATGAAGCAATGGAAGAAAATATGATAAATGGTAGACATATTGAAATGAGAAACCTTTTCTCCCTTCTAGATGACCCTTTCTCAATGATCCTCTCACTGCTCAAAGAGAAACTTCTACTTGCATTAAATCCAAAACTTCTTTGGTTTTGGAGGGCCTTTGATGGAGAGGGAATCTCATTAAGAGATCTCATTAGAGATGCATTTCAACATTTCATGAAATGAAAAATTCTTCAACAGTTTGGGAAGAATGGCATTCTACAAAGGGAGGATGCCATGATTATGCAGTACCTCATTCATCACCCCCATGGGAGTTAATGGGTAAGGATAATAAGCAAGGGGTTGCAAATCCACTTGCATATTTTTATGGGCCAGCATGCTTGGTTACGTTGGTTGTCATTGGGAGATTTCTATCACTCTCCAAAGGCACCTATTTTTCTGATCCATGCCTTGAAAAAAATGTATGAAATGAAGAAGGAGGCATGGCTACACTGGCTACTCTTGGGTGAGTATGTATACCACCCAACAGCTCATAATTTTTTGAATCATGCCTTGTTTCTCAATGATAAAATGCAGCAAGGGAAGGCTTGCTCATTTTGGTTTCACTTGAGATAGTTTGGACACCACATGACATCTCCTATGTCTATGTGTTTTGTATTGTGTAAAACTTGGCATAACAATCTCATGATGTGCATTGATGATGTTTCTTTCTATGGGGCTGATGTGACATCTCATATGTCCATTAGTATGCATTTTTTTCCTTGGATTGCTTTTGGGGGAGTTTGGCTTGTCCATCTTACATGGAGGAGATGGAGGATGGCAGCAATGGCCCTTACTCCGATGGTTATTGTTAGGAGAATATGTTTTGACATCCTTGTCTACCCATATTACTTATTCCCTTATTATTTTTCATAACTTTGGAATGATGAAGTTTGGATCCCACAAGGCCAACAGGGCTAAGTATGAGAGCATCTTAATGCTCAATCTAATTCATGAAACATGGGATGAAGATGTGTATTGTGTGATGGAGCTTTTTCTTTGTGAAGAGAACCACCTTATTGTATGCACCTCATGTATTTATGATGATGTTGGACATCATATGGTTGTCACTTGGTACTTCATGATGAAAGGAGGACATCTAGCCAAATGGTTGGAGGTCATTCTTTATGTTTTTAAAAGACAAATTTGGAACCAAAAATGCATAACCTATTGCAGAAAATGGAGGAAGCCTTCCTTATGTGGATTCCATTTGGAGGGGAATATATGGCCTTGCATCTACTTTTGGAGTTACTTGAAGACAAGAAACATTTTACCGGGGGGGGGGGGGACTGTAATATTCCCAAATTTTCACATTATATTTGGAATATTAGAGTCCTTGATTTACTTAATGAAATAAGTAAATAAAAGGGTGAAGGGACTCACAATCCTCAATAAGAATAAATATCCATTTTGTGTGTGTGAATGTGGATTAATTTAGACTAGATCTGCAAAAACAGGTAGTTGAGAAACTATTAATGTGAATGAGATTGGAGATCATGTCTCATTTAATGAGAGAGAACATGGAGGGTTGATTTAGTAAACTAAGATCTTGAAGATGTCAAACAAAGGGTCATTGAGCATTAATGATAAAGTGGTGGAGGATCATGTGCAAATGAAGCACACATGATGGAGGAGGTGTACATTGCACATAGACTGTTTGGTTGATTTGGTCAAACAGTGCAATCCCACTTGGAGGATCTTGTCCACATGAGATTGCACAGTTGAGATTAGGGCCAAGGCTTGGTATGGCTCAATCATTATAAAGGAGATGAAGGCAAAGGTGAAAGGAATCTTGGATTATTTTATGTATGATCTTTTAGATCTGAAATTGTCAAGTGACATTCCACTGCATTCTTGGGCTGTTTAGCAGAGATTGCAGGTGTTGTTTAGCACAGGGTGTTCCCGGGCGAGAATCCTTCCTCTTTCTTTGAGTGATCTATAAGGAAGAGGTTTTTAATTCATTATACATCGGGCTTTAAATGCCATTTCCCTTTTCTAATTTCTACATAACATTCATATTCGGAAATCTACAGATTTCTGAAGATCAGTTTGGAAGGTGGAATTTGTCTTCAGTACTTCAGCTGGAGAACAAGGTGAGGGATTATTACCATCACTTGGGCTTATAGATCAACACTCCCAGAGCCACATTGCAGATCTAGCATCAAGCCAAATTTTATTGACCTCCTAGCAACAATATTCTCTCCAAGAATAATGTTGTCCATATTGCAGATTTGAAAGGAGGAAGGAAGTTGCTAGTACTTTAGCTAGCAATCCAGTGGAGGATCATTCCTTCACATTGCGATTAGTATAACCATCAGCATGGAGTTTATTGTAGAATTTTTAGTAGGCAGAAGGCCACTCTTTCCCTCACAACACATTTTTTAGAGGTAGTTGTGTTGCAGCAGCTGCAATCATCATTGGAGGATTGAGAAGCTAGATCTAGAGCTTCTAGCTCATAGATCTGAATAAGGGATCAACCCTTCAAGCATAGATCTGATCTGCGCACATATTTCAGCCATATATTCTTTAGATATAGCTTCAGATCTATATTTCCTAGCAGATCAAGGATCAAATCCTAGGGAGGTGATTTTCCAAAGTTGCAGATCTGGAAAATCCTTTCTGGGTTATCTTGGGAATCCATCACATTGGACAGATCTTGAATCTTGGCATCATTAGAGCTCCAGTTTTGAGTATATTTTCATTTCTCTTTTCATCTTGCAACTCCATGTTTATATTCTGCTGAAGAGACAATGCAATATTTGCTGCAGAGCCTCAACAGTTACGCTGTACCTTCTTCACACATGTTTTTAGGATGATCCTAGCTCATCTTTTTGGCTAGATCTACTTATATATTGTACTGATGTAACTGATTCATCTCCAATATAATAAAATGGCTCAGCTATTTCTGCATATTCTGATTTCTACTCATATTTATTGTTTATCTTGTTGTAAGTTCTTATATTGTGTGAAGTATTGTTGCATTCTCCCTTTTGGGATATTACACTTTTACCGGGCCTGTCGAGCAAAATCGGCAAGCGCGCAACGCCACATTCTAGGTGCATAGCACCTTGAGAAAATACATGGGATAAAATACTAGGGGCGCAGTGCCCGACTCTAGGCACACAGTGCTGACTGAGGGTGCATCGCCGGGCAAACTTGTCCAATTTCGCCCAGAAAATTCACAAGTTTTCCTCTCCTTGAATGCTCTCGATCTCTTGAAGGAAAAAATGATTTATTTGAAATGCCAAATGAGATTTTATAGACTTGGGACTTAAATTTATCTTTGCAACCCACTCTCCTAATTTTTTTAAGCCCTTTTTCACTTTTCACTGATATTCCTTTGTCACTAACTCTTTGACCTTTTTGCTTTGCAGGTTTTCTTGAGTTATGAAACTTAACTCTTCTTTTTGCTTCATGAGGCATAATATACTCATTTGACATCCTTGGAGTTATATTAGTCATGATAGCACCTTCAAAACGTTTTGTAGCTTCCATTACAATTTTTAACTTGTCTTTCTCACCTTGGCTGGCAGTTAGGAAATTTCTGTTCCTTTTGATCCTGAAAACTTGACATATTCATTCTGACACAACAAAAATCTTAAAATCATCTTTGGTTTTCACATTGGAGCTCAACATCCCGTTTTTCATCTTTTTGACCACTGCTACTTTGTAGGTGACTAAAATGATAATTTGACTCCCTTTTGATCGTGGAGGCTTGATATGTTTATTTTGACACAACAACAGCCTCCAAAATCCTCTCTTATTTCCATCATGAGGTCTAACTCAACTCTGTACCTTCTTTGAATAACCTTTTTACATTTTCTATAAGTAGGTTTGCTCAAATGATGAATGTGACTTCTTCTTGGCTCATTGATGTCCTTTAACACTTTTGTTTCAGGTGACTAAGATGATGAATTTTGACCTTCTTGTTCCTCATTGAAGCATAACAAGCTCATTAAACATATTTGGGAGGATTTCACATATCAATACCTTCAAAAATATCCTTTGCCTGCATCATAGAGTTCAAACCATGTTTCTTACTTCCTTTGGCCACTTCTGATTTGCAAGTGCCTGAAAACAATGATTTTACCTTTATTACTGATACTCTTTACATCCTTTCTCTCTATGTCTTCCTTGAGTCACAAGGTTGAATTTCTTTGGCTTATTTATGTCCTTTAACACTTTTCTTTCCAGGTGACTAAAAACCTTGAAGTGGCTTTTCCTTTTGATCTTTGAAGCATGATAAATTCACCTTTGACAACCTTAGGAACTCAAACACAAGGAATCATTTTCAAAACCCCTTCTTTTCTGGCATCATGGAGTTTTTAACCCACACTTTGCTCATCTAGGCATGGCAAACTCATTTTTCAGAATTCTGGGGTCTGTTCATAGTGGCATATTCATAATATTTCTTTGTTGTCATCATGGAGTTCACCTCTTCATTTCATCTCCTCTGGCCAATTTTCCAAAACCTTAGGTGTTTGGAGTGCTTTAAAATGATCATTAGTGTTGTCTTCTAAGTTCTCTATAGCCCTTTCAAGTTCATTCATTTCTGTCCAGTTCACCTCACCTTTTTCCTTATTTCATGAATAATCTCTGAAAAATGTTTCTTCATGTTTTGGCTTTGTGTGTCTCCTCCAAGTTATTTGTTGCAAGTGGTAAGTGTTTTGAGATTTAAGTGGGCCGTGAAGCTTAGAATCCCAGCTCTTCGTTCAAGACCAACTTGTTTCCTTTTCTTCACTTGCAGTTTATGATTTGATAAGAAAAACTTCTTTGGAAACTTTCTAGCAAAGGAAAATTAGTACCTTAAATATCTAATGATGACCTTCAACCAAGTAAAACCATAATTGACTTAGTGGGAGGATTCTTTGACCTAGTGTTTGATTGAAAATTGGCTTGGAGTCTCCAAGTGTAAAAACAGAGTATTGACGAAGTGGTGTATTGAAGATCCAAAATCCAATGTACTTGATTTATCTAAAGAGCCTACAAAGATAGTTTGATACCATAACTTTTTGAGGAACTTGGTGAAAATGGGAAGGAATTGGTTTATAGGTAACCTAGAGGCAAAGTAGAGTTATGGGAAAGGGAAAAACAGAGTGATGAGGTCATAGGTAGGAAACAAGGATGGAGATGAGTGGCACAAGCCCATAAGAAGCTTTTAAGGAGTGGCAAGATGACCATGAAAGGGAAAGGTTGATAGAATAGTGAAAATTTTCCTATAAGGATAATGAAAACAGTGAAATTTCTAAAACTCACAATATTCAAGGAATTTTGTTTTTAGAAATCTAGAAAAATTCTATAGTCATCTACAGATAGTAAAAATTACTGATGACTAACAACGTGCACAAGGCACATGGGCGGTCATAACTTATAATTTTTTATACGGCCTCCCTCACTGCAAGATCCGACCCGAACTTGTTTCCTATGGTACCCTCACACGACATGACCCGACCCACCCGAACAAAGGCACGAGGGAAAAAATGGAAAACAGATCCTAGAAACGTGCAGTACAAGGCACACGGGTGGTCAAAACTTAGCATTTTTGATATGGTCACCCTCACACAACCTGACCCACCTGAACGCATTTCCCTAGGCACACTCACACAACCCTACCTAACCTGATTCACCTGAGCACATTTCCTTGGGCGCCCTCACATGACCCGACCTGACCTACCTTGGTCGAACACATTTCCTTGGGCATCCTCATAGACCTGACTCGACTCGACTTGCCTAAAAATGTTTCCTTGGGCGCCCTCACATCACATGACTCGACTAGACCCGCCCAAATGTGTTTAACTTGGCACCCTCACACCACACAACCTGACCTGACCTGACCCACCTGAATGCGTTTCCTTGGGCGCCCTCACACGACATGACCTGACCCGACCCACCTGAACATGTTTCCATGGGCAGCCTCTTCAAACCAAATTTGACCCACCCAAATGAATTCCCTTGGGCACCCTCACATGACCAAACACGACCCAACCCGAATGTGTTCCTTGGGCACCCTCACATGACCCGAACCGACCTTCCTGAACATGTTTCCTTGGGCGCTGTCATAGTACGACACGACCAGACATTACCCACCCAAACTCGTTTCCTTGGGCACCATCTGTTTGGTCAATTTAGTGTGTCCTAAATTGCTGCATTTAATTGTCAATCCGGGAATCATAAGCTGATGAAGTGCGGCGCACTATATGTGCAAGATAACCTCTTTCTTAACTTTTTGTCGTTTTTGGTCTTTCTAAGGTGAAATGGAAATTCTAAAGTGAAAAGCAAGCTTGGTTATATTTGTTCAAGGAAGTGATATCCCCTATAATGATTTACCAATCTTGAAACTTTAAAAGCAAATTGAAATTACAATGACAAAAGAAAGTAAACTGCTGAAATGAAAAGTGCCGCTAATCTAATGAATCAAAACAAGAAACTAGTGAACATGAAAACTAAACTATTCTTGCTGCCAACTGAACACAAAAGAAACTACGCTTATGGAAATTCAAAATTGCAATGAAATAAATCTAAATCAGATTACATCAATTCATTTTCTGACCCTTCATCATTAGACCAGCTATGACTTGTGGAAGTAATCATAAACAACTTGTGTAACTGATTATTTAATTTGCAGAAAGTAAACTAATACTAAACCATACACACATGATTCAATCCCTCGCCATCAGTCCAGCTGTGGCTTTCGGAGGCAACTGAAGATGTCATACATGATTTAATATATCTAAGTTTTCAGAAAAGAAACTAATACTAAACTACACATTTCATAATGCAGCCCCTCACCATCAGTCCAGCTGTGGCTTTCGGAGGTAACTGAAGACGCTATGAGCAGCTTAATATATTTAATTTTGCAGAAAAGAAACTAATACTAAACTACACATTTCATCATGCAGCCCCTCACCATCAGTCCAGCTGTGGCTTTCGGAGGTAACTGTAGACACTATGAGCAGCTTAATATATTTAAATTTAACTACTAAATCAGATAAACAAAACTGAAATGTACAAAGCAAGATTGAATTTAAACAAATGCTATGAAAAGGAAACTAGCAGCAGAATAATGTTAGTCCCATATCATTAGCCAAAATACTATGAAAATGCCCGGGCTGTCTACCTAAAACCTGCACAAGAAAACTGATCAGTGATTTAACAATCATAAAAACATGAGAAACAAGAATGCAATGGAAATTATAGAAATGTATGAACAGAAATGAAAGAACTATGAAATATGAACATGTAATGGATTATGATACAATGACTTTTTAAAGAAATGAAATGAAATATATATACATTAATACACAGAACCTCGGCTGAGCAGGGGCCCTCTACACAGCTCTGGTACGATCCTCAAACATGAATTAAGTTATAAAACAGAGTTTTCTCACATTAAAAAGAAGTTCATTACAAACTGGTAGTATTACGGCTCAAGGCAGCGTAATCACTACAAAGCTAACATAACAGAGTACGCACAGCAACTATCAACTAACAACTCAACAACTAACTCTACGTGCGTATGCAAACGCTCTTTATAAAGCAATAAAATGTAACTGTCTCCTGAAGTTTATGATAGCAGCCAGCACGTAGACCACTAAGGCCACGGATATAGGAATATGGCCATGTTGGAAAACGGATCTATGGAAGGTGGGCGCTTGAATTCAACTCCAGAACTTTGCACAGATGTCAATTAACCTCCGCAAGCTTAGAAATGGCCGTATGGATGTTTATATGCCACGAAACAGAGTCCAGCCGACATAGAACTCCATAGTTGACTTCCACGTGGATGGCTTTGACCGCGGCTTTCTTTGACGAATTTACTTGAACCAATAGGACACGAACCATGTCCTCGTCATTCCTAGCCTGCCCATGTGGCTCGTTTCCTTCGTAGACACCTGTAATATAGATTTCCACAAAATAGCTGCGGAAAGTTGCAGCAGCTGCGGAAAGTGACAAGTTTCCGCAGCTGTATGAACAAAATCTAAATCAAATAGAAAACACAAAAACATAATTAAAAACCATGTTAGATACCATTTTGCACATGATATTGACAATTTTGGAGGTTTAGGTGAGTGAAAAAGATATGGAAAAGTGTATGGAAAAGAGGCAAATTCGGGACTCAACATACCCCCACTGTGAAGGTGTTGCATGTCCTCATGCAACCAAAATTTTGATACTCTTTGCTCAATTCATGTGCCTTGATACTTCAGCCAGCACATCTAACCCCCTTCTCTTCTTCTTTGGTAATCGCCATCAATTCGGGTTTCTTCATTAAGCACCGAATTTTATATTCATGCGTTCGCTTCAATTTTTGGCATTTCCTTTTTAGCTTCTTATTTTTCTTTTGCCAAATACCCAAATGTAACATAGTATTGTCATGGACAATCTTGTCCAGTTTGCCTTGCTCTTTGAGTGTTTCATTTTCATTTTTGATATGCCGATTCAAAAGCTCAAGCTCAAAAATCTCCTGTTTTAATGACTGAACCAAATCATCCTGCAATGTATGAGGCTGAATAGAAGAGGTACTTGGGCCTGTGGCTGCCTTCTCCAAGGATTCTATATATTCATATACCTCCTGCTGTTTGGGGTCTACTTCCTGTGTCTTTTTCATTGGGCTGTCCCCAAAGTGTTGCAAGGGAGAATTATGTTCAAAATCTGGCCGAGGAGAACTTACATCAATATTTTGCTGAGAATAAGATGGAGTACGCTCATTGTCTGATTGGGAGTGAAAGGAGTCAGGTTCACTAACTGACTGAAATGAACTATGGTCAGTTGGAGACTGTTCAGATGTCTCCTCACCCAAATCAATGAAATGAGGACCTTTAATTTGTGTTTTTCTCAGTTTTCCCTTAAGCCTGCTGCTTCTCCTCACATGCTGTGGTACACTATCCTTTTGTTCTTGTTTTCCTGTCTCTGCCTTCTTGGATAGAGATGATTGTTTTTGAAGAAAAACTAATCTTTCAGATAGAATTTGGTGATCTTCTTCTTCAGAAGAAGGAGTTTTATGGACAGCCTCAATAATTTCTTTCCCTTTTGGTATTGTTGGCTTCTTAGCTTTAATTTCCTTCTTCTTCCTTTTTACCAATCTCTCTTCCCTATCATTTTTCTTCATAGTAGTAGTAGAAGTATCTTGGATTTCATCTACTGTTCTTTTCCTTCTACTTCTTTTTGCTGTGCTAGCTGCGGGAATTTCCTGTGTAGGAGCAACTTGGGTTTCAATATCCATTTTCTTTCTTCTACTTCTTCTAATTGGATTACCTTCAGGAATTTCCTGAGGTTCTTCAAAGAAGTTTCTAACTAGGAATTGTTCCCATGTATCTTTTCTGTCCTTTAGTTCCTTTTCAATCAGAATTTTTATAAGCCCATGATGATATAAATGAGGCTCTACATCTCCTAGGTGTTTTTACACAGTGACAGCCATTTTCTTCAAACTATTGAATAGGAAGTAAGGAAGATTGAGAGTTTGGTTTTCAAGAAAATTCATCAATATCCTAGTATGATACATGTACATAGAGCCAAAGTGGCCTTCACATGTGATAAATTTCTGAACAATGAGTAATAAAGTGGCCCATTCATCTTTTATTGCATGCACAGGGATTCCTCTTTTGAAAACAGTGATATCCATACCTTGATTTCGGAGGATTATTCTCCATGCCTCATCACCGATACTTTTATTTTTGAACCAACTTTCTCCTTCCTGAAGAAGCTCTGTGGCTGCTGCTATTGATGCTTCATTAACCAAAAACTTGAGGTCTCCCACTTCTGCTTCCGAGCCATCAAATGATCTTGCAAACGCTTTGGTAACTTCTCTGTGGTAACCCCTGAATTTCTGAATAAAACACAGCCATTTAGCTTTCCTCAACATCTCTTTTGCTTGTGGAAATCCCTCTATAAATTTCGGTCCTTCCGGCTCTGCCCTTAATAATTTTCCCATTTTACTTCTCTGTGATTCACAGGCTTGCCTCTGTGAGGGTTTAAGTGGAAATGGAACGATGGAATACACAGAATCTAGCACAATACTGTGGGGATGTTATCACAAAACGAAAATGAGCACCATAAACAAAATGGAATAAGATTGTGGGTGGATATACAGGAATGAGAGTGAGCAAAAGGAACGGAATGGAGTGAAACAGGGAGTGAGAATGAGTAGCGTGGGGTTTTGTAAACACGACAGAGACACGACAAAGAGGTTAACAAAGTATAATGCATTCGGCCGCATTTTGAATTTTGGTGGCTGTGTAATAAATACAAACACGTTTCAATCAATGATTATGAAGTTATGCGGCTTGTAAGAGTCCTTTGTCAACTCAAATACGTATCATTATCTACGGTGGGATATTTGAACATGAGTGAGAGTTGGAATTTCAATAATGAAACCGTTTGTGAATAAATGCAAGAGGATAACATAGAGATCGTGGAAGGTTACGGACTGTCAATATAATCATTGCGCGTTATGGGTAGAGCTCATAGTTTAAAATTACATAAAAATGTGTTTTTCAATACTATTTGAAATAAACTTTATTCATACCTTTGGAATCCTTGCTTTTGCCCTTGGTCTTTAACTAATTGATCTTCATTAGTGTCTTGAATGTTCCATTGATCCTCTCCTGCATTTTATTTCATAATTTATGAAAATAACAACTAACTGTACATTATTTTTGAAAACAGAGTAGTAGCAGCTGCGGAATCTGCTTCTGGCTGCGGAAACTGGAGTCAGCTGCGGAAACAGATGTCAGCTGCGGAAACTGACACAGCTATTACTTGGCTGAAATAGAAATGAACAAATGACAAATGACCAGGTGGAAATGGTCATAAAAAGATTTTTATTGATGGAATGGATGAAATGAAGTGAAATGAAATGAAATGAAATGAAATGAAATGGAATGAAATGAAATGGAATGAAATGGAGTGAGTGGTGAGATGAAATGAAATGAAAGACAGATTTTTTTTGGAAAATATAGAGTGTCAGGTGTCCCTGATTTTCACCCCATATTTTCTGTATAAGACTGCCAATCAATGATTGGTTTTCAGGCTTATACCATTTTTTTTTCTTCTTTTTTTTTTTTTCTTCTTTTTTTTTTTAATATTTTTAACTTGAAAAACAAAAGCTAGCTTGGTAGAGAAGAAGGATTCTTCTGTACCAGCCTGATTGCAGAACTTTCTTGAAACAACTTGACAAAATCCTCTTTAGAGAGTGGCTTATGATAAACTTTCAATCTATGGCCATTCACTATAAGAGGAGTTTGAAACTCATCAATGGTCTTGATTCTTACAGCTCCATTGTTAAAGATCTTGTCAATCTCATATGGCCCAAGCCAATGAGTCCGAAATTTCCCTTGAAAATCTTTAAACTTGGAGTCAAATAACAATGCCCAATCTCCTTCTTGAAACTTCTTCTCTTTGATATATTTGTCATGCCATTTAGTTCTTTGATATTGAACTAGATCAGTTCTTAGAATTGCTTCTTGTCCGATCTCATCTAGCTCATTCAACTGCTCCATTCTATGCTTTTGGGCTTCTGATAAGTCCATCCCCAACTGAACTGCTATCTTGAAGGTCTTGACTTGGAACTCAATGGGAAGCAAGACTTCTTTCCCATAAACAAGTTCATAGGGAGAATGTCCTGTTGTATTCCTCCATGTAGTTCTGTAGGCCCACAAGGCTTCTGGAAGCCTTTCTGCCCAATCTCTTCTATGTAGATGAACAGTTTTGGTGATAATACTTTCAAGAACTTTGTTTGTGGACTCCACTTGACCATTTTCTTGTGGATGGTAAGGAGTAGATCTTCTGTGCTTGATTTTGTATTCTTCCATCAACTTCTCCACCAAATTTGATGTGAATTGGCTCCCCTGATCTGTTACAATTTCTCTTGGAACACCAAAGCGAGTAAAAATATCCTCATAAAGAAAATGAACAACCGAATTTTCAGTAGCAGATACTAATGCTTTAGCTTCTACCCATTTAGTAACATAATCAGTGCAAACCAATATATACTTCTTTTGCTTCGATGGTGGATTAATCGGTCCAATGAAATCTAAAGCCCATTTTTCAAAGGGTTCAATGAGTACATGTGTTTGCAGTGGCATTTCATTTGAAAGGGTAGGTTTCCCTACTCTTTGGCAGCTATCACACCTTTTGACATATTGTTTTGCATCTTTGAAGAGAGAAGGCCAATAACATCCCAAGGAAAGGATTTTATAGGCCGTCCTTTTGTCCGCAAAGTGTCCGCCGCATGGTTCATCATGACATGCCTTAAGAATATCAGGCATTTCATCTTCCCTGACACATCTTCTGATCACAAGATCTGGCCCTGTTTTAAACAATTCGTTAGAAATCCATGAATATTTTGAACTCTCCTGAATAATCTTTCGTTTTTCTCTTGGAAATAAATGTGAAGGTAGTTTCCCTGTAACCAAATAGTTAGCAATATCTGCATACCAAGGGTCTTAATAGTTACTGCAAACAAATATTCATCAGGAAACTTATCTTCTACAGGAGAATCTTCTTTAGTATTCTGAATCCTAGACAAGAAATCAGCTACTGTATTATGTTTTCCCGGTCTATCCAACACAGTAATATTGAATTCTTGCAAAAGTAAAAGCCATCTTGTCACTCTGCCATTAGTAACAGGTTTGTTCATTAAATATCTAATTGCAGAATGGTCAGTATGAATAAAAGTTTCATAGCCTGTTATGTAATGTCTAAACTTATTAATCGCATGAACAACAGCTAAAAACTCTTTTTCAGTCACAGTATAGTTCAACTCTGTGGGAGTCAAATTTTTACTGGTATAATAAATGGCATAAGGAACTAAATATTTTTGACCCAACACAGCTCCTAGAGCTGTATCTGAAGTATCCGTAGAAATATGGAAAGGGAGTTTCCAATTTGGTCCTCTCAAGATAGGTGCTTCAGATATTCTTGTTTTCAAAGTTTCAAAGGCTGATTGACAATCAGGATCCCATTTAAATTCACAGTCTTTTGTAAGCAATTTGAATAGTGGAGATGCTATTTTAGTGAAGTTTTCTATAAATCTTCTATAGTAACCAGTAAATCCCAGAAAACTTCTAACATCTCTTTGACAATTTGGAATAGGTAACTTGGAGATGACTTCAACTTTTGATCTATCAACCTTAATCCCATCTCCCGAAATATGATGTCCTAAAACAATCCCTTCAGTAAACATCATAAAGCATTTTTCATGGCTTAATGAAAGGTTTGTTTCTTTACATCTTATGAGAACCTTTTCCAAATTTTCTAATGCCTCTTCAAATGAATTACCATAAACTGTAAAATCATCCATATAAACCTCTACACAATCATGGATTAGATCAGAAAAAATTCCTAGTACCGCTCTTTGGAATGTTGCTGGTGCATTACATAACCCAAAAGGAAGCACTCGGTAGGCAAAAGTTCTCCATGGACAAGTAAATGTGGTCTTATCTTGATCTTCAGGTGCTACCTGAATTTGATTATAGCCACTAAAACCATCCAAAAATGAAAAGTACTTTTTACCTCCTAATGTATCTAATACCTGATCAATAAAAGGCAAAGGAAAGTGATCCTTCAAAGTTGCTTTGTTCAACTCCCTGTAATCAATGCATACTCTCCATTTACCATTCTTTTTAGGTACTATAACCAAAGGAGAAACCCATCGGCTATCTGAAATTGGATAAATGAAGTTTACATTGAGAAGTTTTTTGGAGCTCTTCTTTCACTATCTCCCTAAGATTTGGATTCATCCTTCTTTGAGGTTGTCTGATTGGTCTACTGTTTTCCTCAATATAGATATGATGGATGCAAGTCTTAGGATCAATACCCTTCATGTCAGTATACTCCCATGCAAATGCAGTAGAATGTTTTTGCAAGATTCTGGTTAATTCTTCTTGTTGTGACTTCTCCACATGTTTATTAATATTCAATGTCTTTTCTGGAAAAATCTCAAAAGCAGAATTACCAAACTCTTCCATAGAGTAGAGAGACATTTGTCTTGATGATAAATATTCTATGTCAGATTCCAACCGAAATTGTGTGGGGTCATATTCTGAAGTTATCTCAAAATTTTCTAATGTGTTCAGAATTTGACTATCCTCACTAATTTCAGAAATGGTAAAGACAGGTTGTATAGTGTTCTCATCATCGACCCATTCATTGTCTCCTATTTCTGTAATTGCTCTTGCGGGAGGATACAAATTGAATTTCTTTGTTGAATTACCATTAGAAATGTACATGTCTCCAGATCTACAACTAATAAAAGCATCAGCTGTGGCCAGCCAAGGTCTTCCTAAGATAATTGGATGTCCTCCTAGATTACTTTTGGGAGTCAAAATCATAAAGTCTACCGGATATTCCCAAGAATCTAAGGAGACTGAAATATCTTCTAATACACCATCTGGTTTAATAACCGATCGATCTGCAAGTTGCAATAAAGTAGGTGTAAAAAGAAGGTTAAGAAGTTTTAACTGTTCCATAGTCTGTCTACTCATAATGTTGATAGCAGCTCCTAAGTCAATCAATGTGTTTGGAATTTCTATCCCATTTATATGTGTCTTGACAATTGGACTTCCTAGATCTACATACTTCTGCATGGTAATTTTTCCCATCATAATGTCTGCAATCTTTCCTACCAGGTGGATTCTTCTTGTGTCCTTTAGCTTCCTTCCTGGTCTTTTGAAACTCAACTCCTTTATGGTTTTGCTAGAATAGGAATTTCTCGAATGGCTTGTAGCAATGGAATCTTGATACAAACATTCTTCAATTCATCTAGAAAGTCATAGTTAGGTAACAAGATTTGTTTTTCCACCCCCTTATCAATTTGTAGTCTTTCCGGAAAAGGAGGTGTAGATGAAGATACAGGTTGCTCAACTATAGGAGTTGTGGATGTTAGCTTTTCTTTTTCTTTTTGATTTTTTGAATTTTGAAGAGATTCTTCCTCAGAACCCTTATTGACTTGAAGAGAGTCCTCCTCAGAGGTATCTTGCTCTTGAATGTCTATAGAAGGTTTTTCTAAAACTCTACCAGATCTGAGTTGTACATCGTTGAGAGGAACAATCATATAGGTAGGAAATTATTGTCCTTCTACCATATAAGTAGTTTGAGGATTCTTATTGTTAGGATTTGGCAATGGCTGAGCTGGAAGTTGATTTGTCTTCTGTTGGTATGGGAGCATGAGTTGAGGATTTGTATTTTGTTGAGAAGGTTTTTGTTGTGGAAATGGCAATGAAAGTTGTGGATTTGGGTTTGGAAGTTGTGGAGCTTGTTGATTTTGAAAAGATGGAGGATATTGATCAAATTGAGCAAATCTCCCATAAGGATTTTGCATCCCTTGTACCCATGGCTGATATGAATTTTGATGTTGGGGCCAAGGTTGTTGCCAAGGATTCCAATTTGGTGGGGCTTGAAGATTCATAGGGTTGTTAAACCCTTGAGTTTGTTGTCCCTGCCAAGGTCTCCTTGCGACAAAACAGAGAGATTCTACTGAATTTGGGTCTTCTTGAAAAACAGATTTGAGTCCAGGAATTGAAGGACAATCCTTGATCTCATGATTCTCTGAGCAAATCATACATGTTTCTACAACTTTTGCATCCAAGGGACATTCCCTTAAAGCATGTTTTTTCCTACATTTCGGACAAAAGATGGCTAAAGCATCTGTTTCTGCTTTCTGCTTGTTTTGGATTTTAAGGGTGTCTAGTTGTTCACTAAGACTCCCTAAGATATCAGTTTTAAACTCGTCAAGCATATTACCAATCTCTGCCCTACTTACTGATCCAGTTGCAGATTTGTTAGCCCTAATAAGAGAAGAATCCCTAGGCCCTTTTCCGGTTTTAGATCTTCCCCTTGAGAATTGGATACATAGTTCTGTTATATCATGAAATGGGAGTTGAGAAATGTCTCCTTTACCCATCATGTTTAAAATTTCTATCCATTCATCTCTAATGGATTTTAATAGGAGGGCTTTCAAGGTTTCATTATCTGAGTTGCTCATCTTTGCTCTTTTCAAGTTGTATTGAAATCTTTCAATTAAGTCTTCCAAATTTTCATCTTCTTTTTGCATCATTTTGAATACCTCATCCTTGTGATTGGTGGGCATACAATAATCCAAGTATCTATCCAAAAAATTTTGTTTCATATCATTCCAAGTCCTGATAGATTGAGTGGCTAATCCCATGAACCATTTCAAAGCAGATCCCTTCAAAGTTGAAGGAAATAGTTTGATTTTTTGAGAATCTTCCATATAGTCATAAGTTCGGCACACTACTTCAAACTCAAACAGAAATGTTTCAGGATCCTCACTTCGTAATCCATAAAAGTTAGGGAGAACAGATGGGGAGATATTTTTCATTGTTGCATGAGTTTCCTCATCAACTATAGGGAATCCAAGAAAATTGTCCCTATTTCTACCGTTATTTCCTTCACCATTGTTATCTTCATTATCTCCTCCTCCTCTACCTCCACCTCTATTTATTACTTCCTCCGCCATGATAGTTTCTTTAGAGTCCTTATAGTCCTCTAGTTCTTCTATCAAGGAAGGATGAGAGAAAGTTTCTTTGTTTTCTAAGTAGGTTTTAGTAGGTGGTATAGGAGAATCCTCTAATTCAGCTGTTCTTTGACTTCCAAAAATCTTAAGGCTAGGGGTAGATGGTGGTGAATCTGGTCTATGCCTTGAAGAAGATGGAGTTGTGAAAATCGAACTCTTGGCTTTAGCTATAAACCTTCCCCTAGAATCTCTTGCTCTATGCATATCATTTTATTTATTTATTTTTAAAAGTTGGGCTAATAATTCTCTTTCTGATCTTCCAGATCACACTAGGTGCAAGAAGAGAGCATACTTAAGAAATTACTAAACCAATAACTCTCTTTTCTGATCCTCCAGATCACACCAGGTGCAAGAGGAGAGCATACTTCAAGAAGTTATCAAGTTTTCCCTTCTTTTATGATTTTGTGTTTTTTTTTTTAAGAAATTGGCTACCTAGTTACACTTCCCCGGCAACGGCGCCAAAATGTTTGGTCAATTTAGTGTGTCCTAAATTGTTGCATTTAATTTTTCAATCCGGGAATCGTAAGCTGATGAAGTGCGGCGCACTATATGTGCAAGATAACCTCTTTCTTAACTTTTTGTCGTTTTTGGTTTTTCTAAGGTGAAATGGAAATTCTAAAATGAAAAACAAGCTTGGTTATATTTGTTCAAGGAAGTGATTTCCCCTATAATGATTTACCAATCTTGAAACTTTAAAAGCAAATTGAAATTGACAATGACAAGACTTGAAAGAAAGTAAAAGTGTACTGCTGAAATGAAAAGGTGCTGCTAATCTAATGAATCAAAACAGAAAACTAGTGAACATGAAAACTAAACTATTCTTGCTGCCAACTGAACACAAAAGAAACTACGCTTATGGAAATTCAAAATTGCAATGAAATAAATCTAAATCAGATTACATCAATTTATTTTCTGACCCTTCATCATTAGACCAGCTATGACTTGCGGAAGTAATCATAAACAACTTGTGTAACTGATATTTAATTTGCAGAAAGTAAACTAATACTAAACCATACACACATAATTCAATCCCTCGCCATCAGTCCAGCTGTGGCTTTCGGAGGCAACTGAAGATGTCATACATGATTTAATATATCTAAATTTGCAGAAAAGAAACTAATACTAAACCACACATTTCATAATGCAGTCCCTCACCATCAGTCCAGCTGTGGCTTTCGGAGGCAACTGAAGACGCTATGAGCAGCTTAATATATCTAAATTTGCATAAAAGAAACTAATACTAAACTACACATTTCATAATGCAGTCCCTCACCATCAGTCCAGCTGTGGCTTTCGGAGGCAACTGAAGACGCTATGAGCAGCTTAATATATCTAAATTTAACTACTGAATCAGATAAGCAAAACTGAAGTGTACAAAGCAAGACTGAATGTTAAACAAAAGCTATGAAAAGCAAACTAGCAGCAGAATAATGTTAGTTTCATATCATTAGCCAAAATACTATGAAAATGCCCGGGCTGTCTACCTAAAACCTGCACAAGAAAACTGATCAGTGATTTAACAATCATAAAAACATGAAAGACAAGAATGCAATGGAAATTATAGAAATGTATGAACAGAAATGAAACAACTATGAAATATGAACATGTAATGGATTATGATACAATGAATTTTAAAGAAATGAAATGAAATATATATACATTAATACACAGAACCTCGGCTGAGCAGGGGCCCTCTACACAGCTCTGGTACGATCCTCAAACACGAATTAAGTTATAAAACAGAGTTTTCTCACATTAAAAAGCAGTTCATTACAGACTGGTAGTATTACGGCTCAAGGCAACGTAATCACTACAAAGCTAACATAACAGAGTACGCACATCAACTATCAACTAACAACTCAACAACTAACTCTACGTGCGTATGCAAACGCTCTTTATAAAACAATAAAATGTAACTGTCTCCTGAAGTTTATGATAGCAGCCAGCACGTAGACCACTATGGCCACGGATATAGGAGTATGGCCATGTTGGAAAACGGATCTATGGAAGGTGGGCGCTTGAATTCAACTCCAGAACTTTGCACAGATGTCAATTAACCTCCGTAAGCTTGGAAACGGCCGTATGGATGTTTATATGCCACGAAACAGAGTCCAGCCGACATAGAACTCCATAGTTGACTTCCACGTGGATGGCTTTGACCGCGGCTTTCTTTGACGAATTTATTTGAACCAATAGGACACGAACCATGTCCTTGTCATTCCTAGCCTGCCCATGTGGCTCGTTTCCTCGTAGACACCGTAGCATAGAATTCACAAAATAGTCAAGTGAAAGTCAGTGCAGAAAGCCTCAGTGACAAGTTTCCGCAGCTGTATGAACAAAATCTAAATCAAATAGAAAACACAAAAACATAATTAAAAACCATGTTAGATACCCTTTTGCACATGATATTGACAATTTTGGAGGTTTAGGTGAGTGAAAAAGATATGGAAAAGTGTATGGAAAAGAGGCAAATTCGGGACTCAACACCATCACACGACCCAACCTGACCTGACCTGCCCGAACAGGTTTCCTTGGGCACCATCACACGAGTCCACCTCACATGACCCAACCTAGCACAACCCGACCTTACACAACCCGACCTAACCTAACCAGACCAGACGTGACACGACCCAACCTCACACGACCTAACCCGACCCGGCCCACCCTCACACAACCTGACCCGACCCGCCCTCACATGACCTGACTCGACCCTCCCTCACATGAATTGATCTGACTCGACCCGCTCGAATGCGTTTCCTTGGGTGCTCTCACACGACATGACCCGAACCGAATTGATCTACCCAAACACACTTCCTTGTGTGCCCGAACATGTTTCCTTGGGTGCCATCACACATCACGACCCAAACCAATCCACCCAAATGCATTTCCTTGGGTGCCCTCACAGTATGGCACAACCCGACCTGATCACCCGACTCGAATGTGTTTCCTTGGGTGTGTTGATCAGCGGTTGTCATTGATGTCAACCCAGGTAACACCAAGGGCTAACCCAATATTGCATGGGAATTTTGACCTACCAAATTAACATATTCTAGGTCAATAATGCTTTTTATGGTTTCTACTTGTTGAGATTTTTCCATTGATATATGGCACACCATGTAATTCTTCACGGTTTGAGAGATATTCATGTTTGAAGTTTGTACCCCCAGTTAGTGGGCTAAAACCCAATGGGGTTGGGGCATGGGTCATTGAAAAGTCATAATTAATATTTTTTAAGCTCCTAAAATCCCTTCCATGTTCACTTGTTGAAGCCCCTCTCAACCTAAGCATTTATATAAATTGTGATCCTCATTTCCTCCTTATGAAATAGATTTGGCCATCTGAAACAGGTCATCGTGGAATTTGTACTCTAAATTTTTTTCTATGAAGGTTAAGAAGCTAAAATTTTTATGAGGGGAAGCAGAAATCCTAAGGAAGCTACTGTAAAAATTTCAGATCAAGGTGCAAATTTTTTTTGGAGATATGATCTGTGGAAGTCAGGGTTTTTGCAGGCTCCTGAAATTCATCTCAAAGAAGTGACCTTGCTAAATTCGTCATAACTCTCTCTCTGAGTATCAGATTGGAATTACGTAAAAAGTGGAGGATATTTTACAATCTGCAATTTTCACTCTATCAATTTCAGAGCCAAATAAAGAAACATTGGCATGTTTCATGCTGTACAAGTGTGCTCTACTGAAATAGTCCATAATTAGGGCATTGTGAGATATTGGGTATAACTCTCTCTTGAAGAATCCAAATTGGGTCAAAACTGTGGCATTGGAAAGATGACTTAGAGGATTACTACAGGACCAGAAATCAGATATTGAGGATCTGAAATAACAGAGATACACTAGATTCAATATCGAGCTCCTAGAAGGCAAGAAAAAGATAGATCATGTGTTGTCAAGGGTTGCAAAGGACCAGAATTTCTATGGAAGCAAAGCAAAGAAAGGTGCAACAGAGGCTAGCATGATAAGAGTAGAAACCAAGGTGCATAACAGCATCAAGAAGTTCATCATATGAAGTCTTCAAGTGGGCAGCACTGCATACAATCATTGTAAAGGTATCATTGTACTTAGTCATTGTAAATACATTATTGTACAAATTGTACTAGTATCTATTTGCCAAGGGTTGAAGAGGCAGTGTTGGGAGGTCTAGGATCATCATTAGGTGGTTGTGTAAAATTTGGGGTTATGGTCTAGTATATCTTCTTCTTCTGCATCATTCTATATCATTGTAAAGTGTACCATTTTCCCTGGTACGGGAGTCCATTCTTATTTTATTCTTCTATAGGGTGGTAGGGTGGTGCTAGGGTGAGTTATAGCTCATTGTGTGTTGGGGAATCTTTTCAGTTGACTACTGAAGAATCTGAGGTGTTGGAGTTTCCATCCAGTGGGAGCTGGAGAAGAATTCTTTTCTAGATTCTAGGAAGTTGGAGCTTTATCTTCAATTGGAGTTGAATATTAAAGAATTATTAGAAAAGAATTAGGTGGTATTTGTCCCAGAGTGGGTTTCCACCTTAAAAACTATGTGCATTTGTGTTCCTCTTGTTTGCTGCTATCATTGTACAAACACAGATAATAATTGAAGATTAACTAATGCTATAATTGAAAGGAATATTGATTCAACCCCGCCCCCCCTCAGTATTTCCAGCAATTGGTATCAGAGCTTGGTTCCTTCAATAACAGTTTAACAGATGGAAGGAGGTCATGGAGCATACCAAGAATGGTGTACCTCTGTTCAATGAAAATAATTATGCACTCTGGAAGATAAGAATGGAGGTCTATCTCTTGGCACAAGGTTACGAAGTACGGTACACTGTTCAAAATGGATTTACATCAACTACGGATGAACAAGGTGTTAGCCCCCCCCTATAAATTTTTGACAAGAAAATAGGGGGCTAAAATTTTTTTGAGCCTTCAAGGAATGCATTTCCTCTGAAAACACATCATCCTTGAAGCCTCTTTGTGCCTGTTGTCCTTTGATAAATTTCCCTCTACTGATTTCCATGATAAAGCCTCTCTGTTTGTGGAGAAATGCCCAAAGGCCTCTTTTTCCCTCTCATTTCCCCCCCCCCCCCACTTAGCCTCTACTTTGTCTCCCCTCTATTCCCCTTCTTACCTTTCAAATTCCCCCAAACTTCCCTTTAAATTTTTCCCATACCTTTTGTTGGCCATTTTCCCCCATTATTCCTCTATCGTTTCCCTTTCTAACCTTTAAATCACATTAAATGGGCCCAAAACCCACTTTCTGACCTTATAATAGGGCTTAGCCCCTTTTCCCGCCAGCCACAACCACTTCCCCACATATACCCTTTGCGCTAAGACCGAGTGCTTAAAGCCTTGGATCTAATCACAATCGCAGCTTGCAAGACCGGCACATTCCTTTGTGACATCGAAAAAAAACTCCGATGCGATTGTTTGGTTATGCCAGTCCCGCGATGTGTTTTATGCCATTGATCTATCGTAAAGAACCGACGGCGGAGCACTAATCGTACTCCCCACCCCAATCGCAATCAGAACTATGATGTATGTCACCTCCCATTCCCCCCCGATTGAGATTTCCTGACTTAATCCCCACCGTTGTTTCCCACGCAGATCGGATGGCCTACGCTAATCGCAAGTCTTCCTCTCTGATTCCCAATCGCACTCTCCCCCTGATTTAACGTGAGCCGTTGATCTGATCTTCGGATCCAATGGTCAGCGCTCAATCACGCTCCCACCTCCGATCACAATTGGAACTCTGAATGTGACACCCCTGTTGTCCCCCCCCGATTATAATTCTCCGACGAGATCCTGACCGTTCGTTCCTCTACCAGATCCGACGGCCATCGCTTCTCCATTCCAAATCAAAATCGGAAGTTCTTTGATGTCTCCCCTTTGTGCCCTTCCGATTGCGATCCTCCGATCCACATCTCCACCATTGATTCTCGGGTATATCCAACGACTATCGCTTGTCCTTCCCAATCGCAATCGGAAGTTCTGTTGTGTGTCACCCCTGGCCCCCTATGATTGCGATTGCCTTCCTCTCTCGATTGCGATTGCGATTTCCATATGGGTCCCACCTCGTACGATTGTTCCCGTCCATTTCAATGCATTTCATGTATTTCCTGTGTATTTCTCCAAGAATTTAATCTTTGGGTTTTTACACTATTAACCATTCCTTCCGCCACTCTCCATTATTTTCACTGCTCTCCACTGTTCCGCCACTGTTCCTCCTGGCCTCCAAAGCATTTCTCCGCCACCACTGCCTGGGTTCATAAAAATTCTTTTCATTGTGTAGGGGTCACAGAGAGGCTAATTCAGCGGCCAAACGAGATAGCAGAGATGGACTTAAGGGATTTGAGCCTGTAATTAGAGATGTAAAGTGTTAATCCTATGTTCAAAGGAGTAAGGCTCAGCTTGAAGACTAATGAGCGCACCAGCAAGTCATAACTGCACTACCTAACAGCAGAACATGTTTTCTCTAGAGGTACGCCTTCCTATAGCAGTTTCCATGCCGCCTTGAGCCCATAAGCAGTTAATTGCACTGACAAAGCTTCTTAAAGACTGTCTGGTCAGAAATTATGGAGGTATGGAGAGGCCCGCAGACTTAAAACCAGTTAACCAGATACAGAAGGTAGTGCATAGTTCTAGACCGTCGGAAGGACTTAAAGAACATATCAGAGGTCAATCTTGACCTGACAGAGGCTTCCAAACAGTCTACAGAGTACAGTAAAATGCCATTAAGTAGAATGGGCTCGGCCTCCTCCACCATTTTGTCTTAATGAGACTCATTTAATTTGTATCTACCCCTTTTATTCTCATTCTCCTATAATAATTCCCAAGAACAAATTGAAAACGGTTGTTGTTGGGCCATTGTTGTCCAGTTGTTGCCGTTGCAGTTAGAGGGATTCATTCCAACTGTTAGAACAGTTTTGGGAGGAAGCAACAGAGTAGTTGTTATGTAGTAGGCTAGGAGGAGGAGTTTGGATTGTAACAGCCATTAAGCTCAGTGTATATGACTGGTTTTGCATCAATTAATCAAAGCACATTTCATAGGATCCTGGTCTATTACTATTGGTGATGTTTTTCTAACTCTGTTTATTACATTTCCATATTGTTTCATTTTCCTCTGGGCTTGCATCAGAAATATGGCATAGGATTTACCCTTGTTAGGTACCCTATGTCCCTACTCTCCTTGCCTTCAATTTTTTCTGCTAAATGTGTAATCTGAGGGTTGATTTCACTCAATTTAACCAATGTAGTGGATGTTATTGCCTGCTCTCTGATGTATGAATTGGATGGATCAATTCTTAGATGTTCTTGTTGGGTTTAAGCTGGAATATTTGGGAACAATGGGGATATAGAGTTAGCCCTGTCCACTAGGATCCTTGTGTGACCAGATGGCCTTCCTGAGATCCCTTCTATTGAACTCATCTCTATTTTTCCTTGGAGCATGCTAAAGATGACCTGGAGTTAAATGACCTCTGGTCCGATCTATAAGCTGCCCCTTTGTCCTTCCCTTGAGAGCTGCCTTTGAGTATGTCCAAGCAGGTCTGGAGTTAAATGACCTCTGACCTGATCTATAGACAGAAAGTAGGTTGCTTTCCTTCTCTCACTTTCTTTCCTTAATGTTCCATTCCATCATCTATCTAAAAAGATCCTTTAGTGTAGATGACTTTCCCTTTGAAAGCCTTGGCTATTTGTTTCATGTAATTACCTCTCATGACTCCATAGCCCAATGGATGGCACTTTCTTGACCTATCCTCTTTGCTGAAACATCCTGTTGTTTCGTTCCTTTTCTCCCATTACTTTCTCATTTCATGATCTCGTGACCAACCTAGCAACCAACCAACCAAATCATTTTAAAACACCCCTTTGTGCTTCATAACTAGCCTAATATCTCAATTTGAGCTTCAAAGATATATTATTCTTTGTGTTATGGAGAGATCCCTCTTCGGGTCCAGGAGGGCTAGATCCTAGGGCCCAAAAGTGGTTCTAATGTTGTCTCATCTTTCGGTTTTGCCAATCTGGCCAAAACATGGGAACCCCAACATAATGGTGACTCCGTTGGGGAATAGAACAATCAGCCTTGTTTTGGTAAACCACTGTGGTGGACAGTAAGTTGTAAATCATCCACCTGGCGACTCCACAATTCCTGAATAATTAAAGGACTCCACTAGTGATCAGTAGGCCGCTGATTATCTGTGTGTTCACAAAACTCCACTGGGAGACCAGTCGCATTGCAACATCATCCCCACCAATGGAAGACTCTGAGTTGGGTCCCCTTGAAGAGTTTCATTGCGGAAAATCATACATACTAGCTAAACTCCGAAGCAAGGACCTTTCAAAGGTTTTCCGTTCCAGTTCAAGATTCAATGATCGACCTGAGCTGAAGAAAGTTTTTCTAGAAGTGCTGGTGGAAAGGTATGAAGCTGAGATTGCAATTTTGAATTCACAAGAGAAATCATACCAGTTCAGAGACCCCATAGAATTTCTCGAAAGTCTCCCTCCCCCTAAGAAGGAAGAGATTCCACTGCCTATTGAAATACAAGAAGAAGATGATCCGGTTCTCGAGAGCCGCTTTGAGAATATAGTGGAAAATGCAATGATCGAAGCTACCCAAGACGTCGATGGCCTACCAGTCACGGCAAGCCAGAAAGAAGAAAGCATACATCATCTTTTCGTCGATCTTGTGGCAGATTACATAGAGGCCTTGATTTTCTCAAATACTCCAACATCGATCCTTAGCACGGGCCAGATTCATCAGGAATGGTCACTACTGATGGTGACCATAGTTTTGAAGAACCACACACTGAGCACCCCGTGGTTATCTCTGACAGGCAGCCAGTTCTCATATCCTTTTTTGTTACTTCTTGACTGGCTGCATTGGCATTATTGTATCACCTAGTACATCAGAGATTTCCAAGTAGAGTAGGGTAGGTAGGAGGTCTGAAATAAGCTCAGCCTGTGAGCATGTAGTTAGTTGTTTCAATTTCTACAAGGTCCAGCAAGCCAGACATTCTAATCCTGGCTTGACTATTTTCAATTCCTGTCTTAGAATGTAGAGAAGAAATCTGCTAGATAGCTTAATCCTAGCAGATACTAGTTTAGGTAGAGAAACTATGAGGCCAACAGTCTAATCTAGTCTCAGAATAAGGGTAGAAGTAGAATAGGTTTATTTTCCTGTTTGTAAAAATTGATGATGTAAAGGGTCTGCAAGTCCAAATGCACCCGGAAGAGAAAATGTTAGGACTATAGTGTGGGTAGGTAGTTGTTTGGAAGAATTTTACTGCTAATATGATGTATTCAAGATTTGTGGTAGCTAATCCAAGAAAGAAAGGGGTGGCTCAAGCAGCAAGCATCTGGCCTACACAACAGATTATTCTCTGAATTCTTGACTCCTTCAAGAAGAAGCCATCCCCATGTAGAGCCACTGTTAGCCCCCACTATAAATTTTTGACAAGAAAATAGGGGGCTAAAATTTTTTTGACCCTTCAAGGAATGCATTTCCTCTGAAAACACATCATCCTTGAAGCCTCTTTGTGCCTGGTGTCCTTTGATAAATTTCCCTCTGCTGATTTCCATGATAAAACCTCTCTGTTTGTGGAGAAATGCCCAAAGGCCTCTTTTTCCCTCTCATTCCCCCCCCCCCCACTTAGCCTCTACTTTGTCTCCCCTCTATTCCCCTTCTTACCTTTCAAATTCCCCCAAAATTCCCTTTAAATTTTTCCCCTACCTTTTGTTGGCCATTTTCCCCCATTATTCCTCTATCGTTCCCCTTTCTAACCTTTAAATCACATTAAATGGGCCTAAAACCCACTTTCTGACCTTATAATAGGGCTTAGCCCCTTTTCCCGCCAGCCCCAACCACTTCCCCACATATACCCTTTGTTTTAAGACCAAGCACTTAAAGCCTTGGAGCCAATCACAATTGCAACTTGCAAGACTGGCGCATTCCTTTGTGACATCGAAAAAAAACTCTGATGCGATTGTTTGGTTATGCAAGTCCTGCGATGTGTTTTATGTCGTTGATCTATCGTAAAGAACTGAAGGTGGAGCGCTAATCGCACTGCCCGCCCCAATCGCAATAAAAAATGTGATGTATGTCACCTCCTGTTCGCCCCCCCCCCAATTGCGATTGCCCGACTTAATCCCCACCGTTGTTTCCCACGTAGATCGAATGGCCCGTGCTATTCACAAGTCTTCCTCTCTGATTCCCAATCGCACTCTCCCCCTGATTTAACGTGAGCCGTTGATCTGATCTTCGGATCCAACGGTCAGTGCTCAATCACACTCCCACCTCTGATCACAATTGGAACTCTGAATGTGACACGCCTGTTGTCCCCCCCGATTACAATTCTCCGATGAGATCCTGACTGTTCCTTCCTCCGCTAGATCCGATGGCCATCGCTTCTCCATTCCCAATCACAATCAGAGGTTCTTTGATGTCTCCCCTTTGTGCCCCTCCGATTGCGATCCCCTGATCCACATCTCCACCGTTGATTTTCGGGTATATCCAACGGCTATCACTTGTCCTTCCCAATCGCAATCGGAAGTTCTGTTGTGTGTCACCCCTAGCCCCCTCCGATTGCGATTTCCTTCCTCTCCCGATTGCGATTGCGATTTCTGTATGGGTCCCGCCTCGTACGATCGTTCTCATCCATTTCAATGCATTTCATGTATTTCCTATGTATTTCTCCAAGCGTTTAATCTTTGGGTTTTTACACTATTAACCATTCCTTTTGCCACTCTCCATTATTTTCACTGCTCTCCACTGTTCTGCCACTATTCCTCTGGGCCTCCAAAGAATTTCTCCGCCACCACTGCCTGGGTTCATAACAATTCTTTTCATTGTGCAGGGGTCACAGAGAGGCTAATTCAGCGGCCAAACGAGATAACAGAGATGGACTTGAGGGATTTGAGCCTGTAATTGGAGATGTAAAGTGCTAATCCTGTGTTCAAAGGATTAAGGTTCAGCTTGAAGACTAATGAGCACACCAGCAAGTCATAACTGCGCTACCTAACAGTAGAACGTGTTTTCTCCAGAGGTACGCCTTCCTATAGCAGTTTCCATGCCGCCTCGAGCCCATAAGCAATTAATTGCACTGACAGAGCTTCTTAAAGACTGTCTGGTCAGCAGTTATGGAGGTATGGAGAGGCCCCTAGACTTAGAACCAGTTAACTAGATACAGAAGGTAGCGCAGAGTTCTAGACCGCCGTAAGGACTTAAAGAACATATCAGAGGTCAATCTTGACCTGACAGATGCTTCCAAATAGTCTACAGAGTACAGCAAAACACCATTAAGCAGAATGGGCTCGGCCTCCTCCACCATTTTGTCTTAATGAGACTCATTTAATTTTTATCTACCCCTTTTATTCTCATTCTCCTATAAGAATTCCCAAGAAAAAATTGAAAAGGATTGTTGTTGGGCCATTGTTGTCTAGTTGCTGCCATTTCAGTTAGAGGGATTCATTCCAACTGTTAGAACAGTTTTGGGAGGGAGTATCAGAGTAGTTGTTATGTAGTAGGCTGGGAGGAGGAGTTTGGATTGTAACAGCCATTGAGCTCAGTGTATATGACTAGTTTTGCATCAATTAATCAAAGCACATTTCACAGGATCCTGGTCTATTACTATTGGTGATGTTTTTCTAACTCTGTTTATTACATTTCCATATTGTTTCATTTTCCTCCGGGCTTGCATCAGAAATATGGAATAGGATTTACCCTTGTTAGGTACCCTATGTCCCTGCTCTCCTTGCCTTCAATTTTTTCTACTAAATGTGTAATCTGAGGGTTGATTTCACTCAATTTAGCCAGTGTAGTGGATGTTATTGCCTGCTCTCTGATGTATGAATTGGATGGATCAGTTCTTAGATGTTCTTGTTGGGTTTAAGCTGGAAGATTTGGGAACACTGAGGATATAGAGTTAGCCCTGTCCACTAGGATCCTTGTGCGACCAGATGGCCTTCCTAAGATCCCTTCTGTTGAACTCATCTCTGTTTCTCCTTGGAGCATGCTAAAGCTGACCTGGAGTTAAATGACCTCTGGTTCGATCTATAAGCTGCCCCTTTATCCTTCCCTTGAGAGCTGCCTTTGAGTATGTCCAAGCAGGTCTGGAGTTAAATGACCTCTGACCTGATCTATAGACAAAAAGTAGGTTTCTTTCCTTCTCTCACTTTCTTTCCTTAATGTTTCATTCCACCATCTATCTAAAAATATCCTTTAGTGTAGATGACTTTCCCTTTGAAAGCCTTGGCTAGTTGTTGCATGTAATTACCTCTCATGAATCCATAGCCCAATGGATGGCACTTTCTTGATCTATCCTCTTTGCTGAAACATCCTACTGAATTGTTCCTTTTCTCCCATTACTTTCTCAGTTCATGATCTCGTGACCAACCCAGCAACCAACCAACCAAATCATTTTAAAACACCCCTTTGTGCTTCATACCTAGCCTAATATCTCAATTCGAGCTTCAAAGATATATTATTCTTTGTGTTATCGAAGAGATCCCTCTCCGGGTCCAGGAGGGCTAGATCCTAGGGCCCAAAAGTGGTTCTGATGTTGTCTCATCTTTTGGTTTTGCCAATCTTGCCAAAACATGGGAACCCCAACACAAGGTAAGAAGAATTTGGTAAATGATGCAAAAGCAAAGAATATTATTATCAGTGGACTTATTGAAGCTGCTTATCATAAGGTGTTGGGTTGTAAAACTTCCAAAAATGTATGGGACAAGCTTGATAATATATATGCAGGTGACACAAATGTCAAAGAAGAAAAGCTTCACATCTATAGAGAAAAATTTGAGCAACTCAGAATGAAAGAATATTGCAACATTGCTACATACTTCCAATATGTTGATGAAATAACCAATACTCTGGAAGGATTGGGAGAGCTAGTTGACGAAAAGACTATTATACAGAATATTCTTAGAACGTTACCAGGGAGATTCAACCCAAAGGTATTGCTCTTAGAATACAGTGCAAATTTGGACAAACTCAGCAAGGAAGAATTACATGGAGTTCTCATAGCATATGAAATGAGACTTGAAGAAGAAAAGGGTACTTCAAATCTAGAAACTGCGTTCGTTGCATCTAAGAAAACTAATAAGGAAAAACAACCTTCAATTGAAATGACATGCACCTGCAAGTGTGAAGAAAAGGGAGATGATGGAGAAGGTCTTTCAGATGAAGAATATGCTTACTTTACGAGAAAACTAAAACCTGGTAAGGGAAAATTGAAAGGTAAACTTCCATTGATATGTTTCGGTAGTGGTGAGGTTGGGCATTTCGTAGCAAAATGTCCGAACAAAGGTGATGGAAACTCAAAAGGAAAGAAAGGCTTTAAGAAATTAAAAAAGCAAGTCAAAAAGAAAGGATCCAAAAGGAACTTTCTCTCTAAAGAAGATAGCTCATCATCCGATGAAGAAAGTGACAGCAAAGAAGAAGCCAATGAGAAAGTATTGTTTATGGCCAAGCACAATAAACAAGAAGTATCAAACAATGAAGAAGAATGGTTGACCATAGAATAATTTTATGAGGAGGCAATCAAGCTTATAAAAGAGCTCAATGATGAGAATATCCATTAGATCCATTCCAATACTTCTGAAGAACAAGTTCAAGGTCTCAAAATTGAGGTTGAAGAACACAAATGTATTGAAAAGTCACTTCAAAATAAGTTGGAAGAAAGCAACCAAGAAAGGGAGCCATTAGAAGTCGAAGTAGTCTCATTGTGTAAGGAAGTTAAGAAGGGAAAAATTGTCCAAAACTATGCCAATAGCTCAAGGGAATTGGAAGAACTCATCAACTGTAATCAACGATCTTACAATGAAATAACTAGCCTCGGTTACAAAGAAGAAGAAGTGGGACCTTCTACAACAAAATACAATGAACCTATGAGATCTGACATGCATGTAGACTTCACTGGACAAGATTCACAAGAACATCCTTAGAAGATGATTCCTCGATGAATATTTCCATCCAGGTACGAACATATTTTTCATGGCTATTGTTATTCATGTGGAAAATTTGGTCATAAAGCTGTAGAATGTTGCACGTACCCCAGGAACCAATACAATTCCAAGAGATTATTCAAATATGCACCTCCTAGGGCTCAACGAAACATCAATAGATTTGAAAATTTAAGAAATAATATGGAATTTTACAAATGTCAAAACTTTGGACACATAGCCAGAGACTGCAGACTTGAAAATCCTCTAGAAGAATCTTCGAAGCCATAGAATAAATGAAGGTGGAAGAAGAAGAAGATTGATAATTGTGCTCTCGCTCTCAAGGCTCAAAAAAATAAAGATGTGTGGTCTGTTGACAGCGGTTGTTCAACGTATATGACTGGAGATAGAAGGAAAATTGTATCTCTGAAAGAGAAGAAGGATGGAACCATATCCTTTGGAAATGATGGATCTTCAAATGTTATAGGATCAGGTACCGTCACTCTCGGAAGAAAATATGTTATAGCCAAGAATGTTCTATTGGTTGAAAACATGAATCACAATCTTCTCAGTGTTGGACAAATGTGTGATCAAGGACACACAATGCTATTCAACTCCACAAAATGTGAAATCAAGAAAGGTAGGTATGGTAAAATTGTGGCTACAACAAGTCAATCTCCAAATGACATATATGTTTTGGATGAAGCAACTAAAGCATGTCTACTAGCTAAAGAAGATGAAATCTAGTTATGGCACAAACGAATGGGTCACATAAACTTTGACAATATTGTCAGGATAAGAAAAAATGAAGCAGTACGAGAAATGCCAAAAATCTCAAAACCTTCCAACACACTATGTAAGGCATGTCGGCATGGCAAGCAGACAAAAGTCCAATTTAAAACAAAAGAACACTTTGCATCACATCCATTGGAATTGATACATACTGATCTATGTGGTCCTATGAGAACAAAAGGCTTAGATGGACAATTATATTTCATGTTAATGATAGATGACTATACCAGGATGACAGTTGCTAGCTTCCTAAAGAAAAAAGCTGAAGCATTTGAGTGCTTTAAGATCTACAAGGAGTTGGTTGAAAATGAAACTGATTTGAAAACAAAGTGTTTAAGATTAGATAATGGTGGAGAATTCACTTCCAAATTATTTCATCAATACTGTGATGAAAATGGAATAAAAAGGAAATTTTCAACAGCATGAACACCTCAGCAAAATGGAGTTGTTGAAAGAAAGAACAGAACCGTACAGGAAATGCATAGAATAATGTTGAAGGACTCAAAATTGGATGAAATTTTTTGGGTTCAAGCAATTGATACGACAGTCTTCATTATCAACTAAAGTCTTCTCAGAAATAATTGCAACAAGACTCCATATGAATTATGGAAAGGAAAAACAACTAATGTAAAATATTTTAGAATCTTCGGAAGAAAATGTTATATCAAAAGAGAAGATCAAAATTTGGGTAAGTTTGAATCACGTGTTGATGAAGGTATCTTTGTTGGTTACTCATGCAAAAGAAAGGCCTATAAATGCTATAATCTAAGATGAAAATAGATAGTGGAGAGCATAAATGTTACATTTGACAAAGATGGTGTTCTAGCAAGTAATGATGAGGATATAGAATCTTTGAAACTTGAGACAGAGGTTGGAAAAGACACAGATAAAATTGTAGAACAAGAAGCAAATATCAACGAGGAAGAAGTAAACAATGATCATCAAGATATACCAGATCAACAACAAGAAGCTCCTCCAAGGAGAACAAAAGAGTGGATTCAAAATAACCATCCATCAAATCAAATCATTGGTGACATAAATGAAGGTCGACAGCTTTGTTCATCACAACAAGCTCACGTTTCTTTTCTAGCAACCTTTGAGCCTAGTAGTTTTGAGGAAGCCAACTAGAATGAACATTGGGTAGCAGCTATGAATGAAGAATTGGATCAAATTGAGAAGAATAACACCTAGGAATTAGTTCCACGACCAAAAGATAAAAATGTCATTGGGACTAAATGGGTGTTCAGGAACAAATTGAATGAAGATGGGCAGGTTACCAGAAACAAAGCAAGATTGGTTTGCAAAGGCTATGCACAAGTGGAAGGAATTTATTTCGACGCAACATTTGCACCAGTTGCCAGAATGGAAGCCATACGAATGTTTCTCGCCTATGCATGTTCAAGAAAAATCAAAGTCTACCAAATGGATGTTAAGTCATCATTTCTCAATGGAGAATTAGAAGAAGAAGTTTACATCGAACAACCTGAATTTTTTCTACTACCACAAAAAAAAGACTATGTCTGCAGGTTAAATAAGGCTCTATATGGTCTCAAGCAGGCTCACAGAGCATGGTATGCTTGTCTTGATGGATATATACATCAGCAAGGGTTCAAGAAAGGTACTGTTGATAGCAATATTTATGTAAAAATAGATAAATATAATTTAACAATCATTGAGGTATATGTGGATGATATAATATTGGTAGCAATGATGATCGACTAAGTAAGAAATTTTCTACAAAGATGCAAAGTGAGTTTGAGATGTCTTTACTTGGTGAGCTGACATATTTCTTAGGGCTTTAAATATCTCAACAAGAAAAAGGAATATTTATATTTCAAGCCAAGTACATCAAGGAAATGCTCAAGAAATTCAAAATGGAATATTGCAAACCCGTCCTTACTCCAATGGTAACAACTTGCAAATTGAGCATAGACGACTCATCTAAGGATGTGGATCAAAGGTTGTACAGATCTATGATTGGTAGTATTCTATATGTAACAGCCTCTTGGCCAGATGTTATGCAAGCAATTGGACAAGTAGCAATATTCCAAGCAGCACCAAAATAATCACATATTATTGCCATCAAATGAATTCTTCGATATCTAAAGGGCACAGAAGAATATGGCTTGTGGTATCCCAAGGGTAACAATCTCAATATTCAATCCTTTACAGATGCAGATTGGGTAGGAAGCGTTGATGATCGTAAGAGTACTAGTGGAGCAGCATTCTATCTAGGTGGTTGTCTCGTATCATGGTTGAGTAAAAATAAAACTTCAATATCGTTATCTACAGCAGAAGCAGAATACATTGCAGCAGCATCATGTTGTACTCAAGTCCTTTGGATGAAAAAAACTTTGCAAGAACTTCAAGTACAATTTAGTGAGCCTATTCCCGGTGACAACACTAGTGCCATCAACATCTCCAAGAATCCTGTCATGCATTCAAAAACAAAACACATTCCGATCAAATATCATTTTCTTAGAAAACAAGTCTCTGAAAATAATATCAAACTTGAGTATGTTTGTACAAAATAACAAATTGCTGATATCTTCACTAAACCTTTACCTAGTGAAGCATTTGAATATCTTCGTGAAAAGCTTGGGATTCTCCCAAGTTCTCATTAGATTACAGGTCTGCAGGACGGTTGTGTGTCAGCGGGAGTGGAAGTGTGTACAGGTCTGCAGGATGGTTGTGTTTCAGGGGGAGCTACTCTTTGCCATTGATGTCAAAGGGGGAGAGAATGTTGTAGGAAGAGGTGTCATGATCGTAGGGGGAGTACTTGTGTTGCCATCAATGCCAAAGGGGGAGATTGTTGATCAGCGGTTGTCATTGATGTCAACCCAAGCAACACCAGGTGCTAATCCAATATTGCATGGTAATTTTGACCTACCAAATTAATATATTCTAGGTTAATAATGCTTTTGATGGTTTCTACTTTTCGAGATGTTTCTGTTGGCACGCCATGTAATTCTTCACGGTTTGAAAGATATTCATGTTTGAAGTTTGTACCCCCAGTTAGTGGGCTAAAACCCCATGGGGTTGGGGCATGGATCATTGAAAAGTCATAATTAATATTTTTTAAGCTCCTAAAATCCCTCCCACATTCACTTGTTGAAGTCCCTCTCAACCTAAGTATTTATATAAATTTTGATCCTCATTTCCTCCTTATGCAAGGTATTTGGCCATCTAAAATAGGTCATCATGGAATTTGCACTCTAAATTTTGTTCTACGAAGGTTCACAAGCTGAAATTTTTATGAGGCGAAGCCGAAATCCTGAGGAAGCGGCTGTAAAAATTTCAGATCAAGGTGCATAATATTTTTGGAGATATGATCTGTGGAAATCGGGGTTTTTGCAGACTCTTTAAATTCATCTCAAAGAAGTGACCTTGGTAAATTCATCATAACTCTCTCTCTGAGTATCGGATTGGAATTCCCTAAAAATTGGTGATATTGCACAATATTTACTTTTCGTTCTATAAATTTCAGAGACAAATGAAGAAACAGTGGCACGTGGCATGTCGTAAAAGTGTGCTCTGCTGAAACAATCCATAATTAGGTCATTGTGAGATATTGGGTATAACTATCTCTTGAAGAATCCAAATTGGTTCAGACCTATGGCATTGGAAAGACGACTCAGAGGACTACTATAGGCCCAAAAATCAGATATTGAGGATCTGAAATGACAGAGGTACACCAGATTCAATATCAAGCTCCTAGAAGGTAAGAAAAAGCTAGATCATGTGTTGTCAAGGGTTGCAAAGGACCAGACTTTCTACGGAAGCAAAGAAAAGAAAGGTGTAGCAGACGGTAGCATGACAAGAGCAGAAACCAAGGTGCATAACAGCAGCAAGAAGTTCATCATATGAAGTCTTCAAGTGGGCAGTACTGCATACAATCATTGTAAAGGTATCATTGTACTTAGTCATTGTAAATACATTATTGTACAAATTGTACTAGTATCTATTTGCCAAGGGTTGAAGATGCAGTGTTGGGAGGTCTAGGATCATCATTAGGTGGTTGTGTCAAAGTTGGGGTTATGGTCTAGTATATATTCTTCTTCTGCATCATTCTATATAATTTTAAAGTGGACCATTTTCCCCAGTACGGGACTCCATTCTTCTTTTATTCTTCTATAGGGTGGTAGGGTGGTGCTAGGGTGAGTTGTAGCTCATTAGGTGTTGGGGCATCCATTCAGTTGACTATTGAAGAATCTCAAGCATTAGAGCGTCCATCCAGTCGGAGCTGGAGAGGAATGCTTTTCTAGATTCTAGGAAGTTGGAGTTTATTTTCAATTGGAGTTGAATATTAAAGAATTATTAGAAAATAATTAGGTGGTTTTTGTCCCGGAGTGGGTTTCCAACTTAAAAAATATGTGCATTTTTGTTCCTCTTGTTTGCTACTATCATTGTACAAACATTGATAATAATTGAAGATTAACTAATGCTCTAATTGAAATGAATACTGATTCACCCCCCCCCCTCTCAGTATTTCCAACAGGGTACCATCACATGACTCAGCCTGACACACACGAATGCATTTCCTTGGGCGACCTCATATGGCACGACTCGAACAGACCCAACCTGGCCCACCCGAACGCATTTCCTTGGGCGCCCTCACATGACCCAACCCGAATGCATTCCTTGGACACCCTTAGTACACAAACCAACCCGAACGTGTTGCATGGGCGCCCTTAGTACACGACCCAACTCAGACACGTTTCTTGAGCACCCTTAGTACAAGACCTGACATGAACTGACCTGAACACGTTCCTTGGATGCCCTCACCCAAGTACCTGACCTGAACACGTTTACTTGGGTGCCATAAATGTCACTATTCCGACGCATGTTTCATAAACATCGCAATTCAAAATACCATAACATTCCCTAAGTGTGGATATTGTGAGCGATTCAAATCGAGGCTTGGAAAATTATCTAATTTTTCTATGTTTGGTATGCATGGTAATAATGGCATTACCCACAAACACATACCCTCATAACCAATACCTAGTTATCTAAAAATAAAATGTTTCCAATATGTTCAATTAGAGGTGAAGGATTCTCCTAGGAGGTCAATGTGTTGGCTTGGGGTGTTATCTTCAACCTTGGATACTTAGTGTTTAAGGGCTTCAAGGGTCAAGGGTTAAGGTCCAAGGGCTTTAGGGTCAGAGGATTTAGTAGTTAAGGACTTTCGATTTAGGGGATTTTTCACAAAATTCGCAGTTCCGACGCATTTCGACACTTGGTTCACATTAACATCACTATTCTGACACTTGTGCCATGAACGTCGCTATTCCAACTTTTGGTTCAAAAATATTCTTATTATGATGGTTTCCCCAAATGTTTTTATTCCGACGGTTTCCGAAGCTTGGTTCATAAACGTCGCTATTCCGATGCTTGTTTCATTAACGTCGCTATTTCGACACTCGGTTCACAAACGAAGTTATTCCAAAAATACCACTAAATGTCGATATTCCAAAAATACTCCTTAAATGTCACTAGAGTGATGCTTGTTGGCAGGATTAAAAAAATTGAGAAAAATTGGGGAATTTTCCGACAATACGTCAAAATTGTCAAAACTAAAGTGTTAGAAAATTGACCATATGTACTAGTGTACACTGCTTCACAGGTTGCCAAACTATTTTTCAAGGATGCTTTCAAGCTTCATGGTCTCCCCAAGACCATAGTGAGTGACAGGGGTAGTCATTTCATGGGTGACTTTTGACAGGAACTTTTCCATTTGGTGGGTACCGAGTTGACTCCCAATACCAGTTATCACCCATAGACAGATGGACATACAAAGATAGTAAACAAGTGGTTTTAAGGCTACCTGCAGAACTATGTCTTGGGGCAGCATAAGGCATGGTTGCACTAGCTTCAACTAGTAGAATATTGCTACAAGAAGACATTTCATATGTCGATCAGTATGTCTCTGTTTTGTGCTTTATATGGTTATGATGCTTTAACATTTGCAGATGTGATGTTTGGAGCAAGAAAGGCATCCAGGGCTAAAGGCTAGATCTAAGTGAGTCAGGATATACTTTGTGCTCTTAAGGAAAAAATTGCTACAACACAGAACTAGCATAAGTAGTATGCAAATCCAGGTTGCATAGAAAGGCAGTTTGAGGTGGATGATTTGGTCTACCTCTGTATTCAGTTGTAAAAGCGATTTACGTTGAAGTAGAAGGGAGATGAGAAGCTCGAGCCCCATTTTTATGGGCCATACATGGTGATCCTACGTGTTTGGGAGTTAGCATATGAGTTGGAGCTCTCAACTGGGATTAGGATCCACAACATTTCGCATGTCTCATGCCTGAAAAAGGATCTTGGACAGCAGATAGTTGCCATTGGGGAACTCTTGCCTATTGATGATGAGGGACATCTAGTTTTACATACAAAGGCCATTTTAGACACTCGGGAGAGGCAGCTGAGGAGAATGGTATTCAAAGAATATATGATCAAATGGAGGATCCTTCCAAATGAGGATGCCACTTGGGAGGGGGAGAAAATTCCGCAGCATCCATCTTTGCAGTTTCTTCAGGAAAAGTAGCATTTTGGTACAGAGGACTGTAATGTTCCTAATTATATTTTAGCTAATTAAAATATTAATTTTTTCCTTTCTTAATTAATTAGATGAATAAAACAGTAGAGGGACCCATAAACCCAGTATTGGAATAAAAACCATTTCCTTAGTGTGAAATTAGGACAACAAAGTAGTGGGAGGGGCCAAGAGGCCAAGAGAGAAGCGCAATAAATGTGGAGGATTTGGACCAAGAGTACAACGCAATTATGATGTGAGCCCAGGAGTGTGAAGGTTCCACAAGAATAAAAAGGGGGTGAGGGCAACCATGGAGAGCATTTTGAGTTATTTTATTTTCTTGTTGTTTATGACTTGAGCACACTTGAGATGTTTAGCTGAGTTTGCAGTGCTGTTTAGAACATGGGTGTCTCTGAGAGGAGATCCCAACCTCGTCCTCGAGGGACTTTTATTTAAAATTCAAGAGAGGATTCCTGTTGTCCTTGGGAGTAGATTTCATTATTCCAACATCATTCCACTTACAGGCAGCACAGTCACTCAGTGACTCACACCGTCCAGTGGCAGAGGCATCCAAGAGAGGGTGAAATTCCAAGGCACTTCAGCTTGGAATCAAATGAAGGGATCGACCCTTCAATTTTAGAGATACGGGGTAGGTGTTGCAGAATTTTATCTATTATTTCATCCCATAGTACTACATATAGAGAATTTGTGTGTTTTCAAACCCTAAGAGGGTGATTTTACCACGATCAGCCTTAGGGGAAATCCTTTTTGGGTTTTTCTAGGTTTTTATGAGTTTTTGGAGTAGATTCCGTGGTTAAAATCTTGGAATTTTCTGAGCACTAGATTAGCATCATCTACTCAGATCTATTTAGCTAGCAACAAAAATTTCCACCATTTCCAGCAAGGCAGTGCTGTTGGAACAGGGTTTCCTGCAAGCTGCAAAAATGGTCCAATTTTGCATATTTTTTATTATATTTAGTCTAGCGCAGGGGTTTTGGGGTGGGGAAAAGCCCCAAAAACATTGTAATGGGTCAAAGGGTAGACCAAGAGTCCGCAAACCACGATTTTCAAACCATAGGAAAGATTAGGCTAGATTTTTATAAATAGAGGGATGTTTTGAATGATAAGGCAAGAAGATGATAAGATCTTGATGCGAATTGTGGATTAGTAGATCTATTTGGGTTTTTTGGGAGAGGATTCCTGCTGGCTATGTGCATGGAGATCCCAAGTCCTACTGTGTGCGGACCCTGCTTCTGTGTACACAGGTCGGGTTTGGGTATTGTAAGAAGGGACTGAAGGATTGATGAATGAGAAAGGTTGTTTGAGTAACTGAATCTATGTGTACTGTTTATGCGAATATTTGATAGTTGTTGTATTATGCATATTATGTGTTAAGCTACGAAAGTATTGTTTAAGTGTTTCTACTGCATCTGGGTCTGTTCTATTATATGTAATGTTGCACTACTATTTTAGAAGTATATGATTTGTTGAGCACAGTAAGTATAATTGAACTTGCGCACGTGGATGCGAAGGAGATCTATAGATCTGGTTCTAAGATAGGCAATCTGGTCATTATAAAGCTAGAGGTAGCTCTGCTTAGCTTACCTATCCTCTCTCAGGGTGCGGAAACCTGGTTCCAGCACCCACCCATACTACCTCGGGTGAGACTTTGACTTGCGCAAGCAGGTCACTATCGAAAGGGCCAGTAGTATAGGGGTTTTTTGGCAAACCTTAACCTCCAAACCTGGGTCAGGACCCCTCGAGCCAACAAATGGTTCCGTTGCCAGGACCAGGAGAATTTTGAGAAGGGGATCAGGTAATGCCAAGAGAAGTATTGAAGGCCTGAGAAGGAAGAAGGGCAGGTATGATTGAATTACCTCCACTTTGAATGAAAGTACAATGTGGAGTGGTAAGTACTGTCGAGCCAATCCAGAAGGGATGGATCTGTCTATAGCCCGTTAGAAAAAAAAACTGCGCAAAGCCCTCTAGCTACACCACCTTCAGAACCATGTAAGGGTAAAACCTTGCCCGAAACCCCGCCGGAAGAAGATATGGAAGCGCACTTGAAATTACCTACCTTCAAAGGTGTGTGAGATGAGGACATGGACCGATTTTGGTTTGTTGCAGACTCAGTATGGACTGTGCAAGGTGTTGCAAGCGATACTGTGAAAAGGGAAAAACTATCCTAGGCCTTCAAAGAGAGAGCTCTTGACTGGTATATGCGATACATATCTCAAAACAAAAGTGCATATATTCAAGATATTAAGGATGCTCTAAAACAACAATTCCAAAAGCCTAAGTCCTATTCGCAGATCATAGCAGACGTGAAAGATTTCAAGCAAGGAATGACTGAGTCTATATGGGAAGCTTATCAAAGACTAAAGAAAGCAATTAGGGAAGGAGGATTTAAGTATGATGATAGACAACATACGGAATGGTTCATCGCTATGCTGCTTCCTCACCTACATGTACCTATGGGCCACCAAACCTTCGAGTCGCAGGAAAAAGTTTTGGAAACTACCATGACACTGGAAGTTGTGCCCAGAGAAGATACTTCAGTAGGAGTACAACAAATTTAGGAGCAGCTTGGAGCTATGTCCATGGAGATTCAGAACCTATGGAAGGAACGGGGAAAAGGAGCTAGCAGAGACCTATGGTGCATATGATGTCGGCCATCTGGGTATACGAAGGATCAATGCCCACTACTGGTAGATTACATGCAAGTAGGAGGACCTAGTCCGGTGCATCCATGAACAAGTGGAGAACCCAACCTATTGCGTCCAGGCTTAAGTGGATCTGCATTGTGGTGTGATGACTGCCATGTAGCAGGGCTGTATGACATGAACCATTACCCCCAGCTAGGTGCATACATCTCAGAACTGAAGCAAAAATGGTGTAGATTCTACTGGTCGATAGGACATGATGAACATAACTGTTAAACTTATGATCTAATGATAGATCAAGGAAACTTTTTTAGGGTTCAATCAGACCCTACGTCACCTATATCTCCCGCAAATTTTGGTGGCTCTCCAGCTAGGGGTAGGGGAGGTCGGGGGGTAAGCGCACGTCGAGGATGCGGACAACTAATATGTTATAACTGTGGGGAAGTAGGAAAATTTGCAAGGGACTACCCAAATCCTACAAGGAAATCCTACAAATATTGCAAACAACTGGACCATGCGATTGAATATTGTCCAATATTGATAGCAAAAATGCAAGAAAAGCAGCCAACACCGACGCAGAATGTACAACAAGTTAAAGCTGAACTACAGGAAAAAAAACTAAGTGTGAATGTTGAAACACACAGTGGGATGGCCAATAGGGGACCTAAGAAGGAGGCTGCAAGGGGTCCTCTAATCCGACAGGCACCTATCAACCAAGAAGGGTTGGACCCACAAACGGGACAAGAAAAAATTGTCGTAGTCCACCAGGACCTTAATAAGGCAAAGGAAGCTACTATGCAGACCCCTGCGCACCTCAAGGATGGTGACAAGATGAGACCATTCCTGCAGGCATGTATGAAGCTATTATGCAACCAACGAATTGAGGAAAACCTTCAAGCATTGATAGAAAGCTGTGTAGTGTAGTCACACCTATCTCCAGAAGTCCAAGACGTGCACAAGCTAGACAGATATAGGAAACGCACCGATAGGGAGATGAGATTAACTGCAAAAATCAGTCACTATGAAATGGATCAGGTTGTCTTAGAATTGGGGTCAGATGCAAACGTGCTCCCTAAGAAAACTTGGCAGCAAATGGGAGAACCCAAATTGGAGTGGTCCAATATCTAGCTACATATGGCCAACCGGTAGAAGATTATACCTCTGGGGAGACTATCAAGAATCATGGTAGATATCGCTGGGGTCAAGGTCTAGGCTGACTTCGAGGTAATTCAGATTGTAGAAGATGTAGACCCATACCCTGTGCTCTTAGGATTGGACTGGGCCATAGATATGGGTGGTATCATCAACCTCAAAAAGAGAAGCATGGTGTTTGAAAATAAAAGAACAAGGGTGATAGTACCATTAGATCCTAGGGAAGGTAAGTGCTACACAGAACCAGTACGCGGTGAAGAAGGGGTGGATCACATTTACCAATTGACCACGTGGAACAAATATTGGATCAATCCCACAGTGGACATGGTACTCTGTTGGGAGGCAGACATTGAATGCTTCTCTGACTCTAATGAGGTGATGAAGAATTGGAAAAATTGGTTACACAATGTCTCGACGCTACGATGTATTCGGGTCACAAGGGATTTTTGCTGCATTTCCTCAGAGGTAAGAGATCTACCCCATTTTTATGCGTTCGGTAACATCAAGGAGTTCCTGAGGATACTGGAAGGTGTGGTTCCATAAGAACGAAGGTTATGGGCCCTTAATCTAGCTATGAAAGGAACACCTACGCGATGGTGGGACACCCACAAGGAAGCATTCCAGGATTTGGAGGAATGTCGAGATATGATGATCTTGCGGTTCGCACCCCTGGCTGACGTACGCACCAAGACATTCCTCGGACCAGGAGATCCCGACGAGCATCTCCTCACCTGGATGGACAAATGGTCCGACCGGACTACAGAAGAGTGGGTTCATCTATTTATTCATGCTTTGGGGCCTATCCCCGTCACATGGTACTTAGATGCGGAGCTACATCAGTGCACCCACCATTGGGAAACACTAAAAGATGACTTTCTAGGAACATTCAGACTGATTGGGGGAACAGAGACACTCGAAAAGCTCTGCAGGACATCGATTCTTTTATATTTAATGACTCATGCCATCACATTGCACCGAAAGTCCTGACATGGGAAGCACAGATGCAAGACATAATCGACTGCCAGAGCTTGGTGATCGAAGAAGAGGAAGATAATCCTTGGAACATATCTATCCTAGAATCCGAGGGAGAACATACAGTTACTCGAACCCCACTACAGAATATTGAAGTTACCTAGCCTCTCAAGCTGTGCAAAATTAATATCGGGATGGAATAAAATCCTAAGTTGGCCAAAATTGGGGACTATTGGGATGAAGGAACCATAGGTAAAATTGTCGAGCTACTTACGGAATATCAGGACTTATTCCCAACAAATTTTTCTGAGCTCAAAGGAATTACAGGGGATTTAGGCATTATTCACATCACTCTGAAACTAGTGGCATGCCCCGTAAAGCAGCGACCTTACAAGCTGAACCTTAAATATAAGCAAAATTTCAAAGAAGAACTGGACAAAATTCTTATTACCGGTATCATTGAACCAGTTGAACAGTCGGATTGGGTAAGTCCGATGGTCATCCAGGAGAAGAAAACAAAGGAGGAGATACGAATCTGCATAGACCTACACAAGTTAAACGATGCCTGTGTACATGACCCCTTGCCTACACCTTTCTTAGATGAAATCCTTGATAGCATGGGCAGACAGGAAGCATATTCCTTCACCGATGGGTTCTCCAGGTACCACCAGATCCAAATTGCACCTGAAGATCGCAGTAAGACTACATTCGCAATAGAATGGGGATCCTTTCAGTATATGGTCATGCCCTTTGGTCTCAATAATGCACCTTCTATCTTCTCAGGAGTAGTAGTTTCCGTATTCAAGGAGTTAATCCATAAGTTTCTGGAAGTTTATTTTGATGACTGGACGGTATTCGGCTTGGTAAAGGAGCATGTCTCCAACCTGCACATGATGTTGGATGTCTGTCGAAAGCACCAGATTTCCTTGAATATCAAGAAGTGCATCTTCTGTGTGCCTTTCGGAATCTTGCTTGGACACATAGTATGCCGACAAGGGCTGATGGTTGATCTGGAAAAGGTAGAAGTAATTATAAACCTTACAGTCCCCACAACGGAGAAACAACTACATTCGATTCTTGACCACAGGAGCTATTATAGAAAATTCATTCAGGGGTACACACTGATCACAACACCCATGGAAAAAACAAAAACCATGGAAAAATTGCTTAAAAGGGATGTTTCCTTTTTTTCGAATCATGAATGTCAGAAGAGTTTTGAGCTACTCAAAGATAATATGGTCTCTGCACCCATACTAATATTTCCTGATTGGTTGAAGGAATTTCATGTACATGTGGATGCATCAGGAATCGCCTTTGGCGCTATCCTAACTCAGCCTAGGGGGGGAGATATTGATCACTCAGTTGCCTTTGTTAGTCGAAAACTCTCTGACGCAGAGCACAACTACTCCACCACCGAACGAGAAGGGTTGGCTATGGTATATGCATTACAGAAATATCAACACTATCTGTTGGGAGGACACTTTAAGATGTTTACCGATCATTCGGCTTTAAAATACCTTGTGAACGAGCCTGTTTTGGGGGGCACAATTTGCAGATGGCTGTTGATATTCCAGGAATGTGATTTTGAAATCATAGTCAAGCCAGGAAGGCTGAATGCGGGTTCGGATCATTTGTCCCACATTGAGACAGGCAAAGAACCTAGTAAATTGGAGGAAGGATTAATGGATGTGTAGCTATTCGCCATTAAGGTCATTGACACACACTTCATTGATATCATTCAGTTCCTGACTATAGGCATGGCCCTTGTAGAATATTCGGTACAACAGAAGAAGGAGTTGGTTACTCAGGCGGTGGACTTTAATATCATCGCTGACCAATTATAAAAACTAGGCACTGATGAAGTACTGCGTAGGTACGTCCTAAAACATGAACGGTACTCTATCTTGGCAGGGGAACACGAAGGCATCGCAGGAGGCCACTATGGAGGAAAGGCAACGACACAAAATATCTTGAGATTTGGGTTATGGTGGCCTACCCTACACCATGATTCTCACGACTATTGTAAATCGTGCGATACGTGCCAGCGCACAGGACGACCCTCACGAAGAGATGAAATGCCATTGCAACCTCAAATAGCTTTGCAGGCCTTTGAAAAATGGGCCATTGATTTTTTAGGACCAATCAATCCTCCAGGAAAGAAGACAGGTGCGCGCTACATTATTATTGCCACTGACTATGTCACTCGATGGGCTAAAGCACAAGAGATAAAGGATTGTACTGCAGATACCACTACGCACTTCACCTTTGAGAAAATACTGACCAGATTTGGATGCCCAAAGATCCTGATGAGAGATAGAGGTATGCACCTCATTAATGAAACAATACAAGCCCTGAATGAGGAATTTCGGATCCACCACGCAAAAAGTACACCGTATCATCCATAGGCAAGTGGGGCGGTCGAGGCTTTCAAAAAAATATTAGAGCAGGCATTGACCAAGGTCTGCAATGCCAATCGTAGTGATTAGGACGTATGCATCCCCTCTGTTATGTGGGCCTATCGGATGACCTGCAAGAAGCTAACGGGAAGGACCCCCTTTCGGATCGTCTACATAAAAGAGGCCATTATGCCAATAGAATACATTGTTCTAGTCTACATATTGAAGCATTTACAAATATGGCAGAACCTGACATCATGGAAGAATGCCTTGCACATATTTTGGTGTTGGAAGAAGATTATCTCATTGTTAACTTTCATCAGCAGGTTCAGAAGGCTCTCGATAAAGCTTTGCATGATCGACATATTCACCAAAATACATTCGTAGAAGGTGATCTATTCCTCTTATACGATAGCCAGTTTGCGAAACACCTAGGGAAATTCTGACAGCACTGGCTTGGTCCCTATACTGTTAAGGAAATCATGGATGGTGGAGTAGTCAAGTTAGCTACCCTGCGTGGTGACGTGTTACTAGGATATGTCAATGGCAGTCGGCTCAAACCATACAAGGTTAAATGACTGTATGGTCGGAATAGTTGTCTCAGGCAGAATCGGCTGACCAGGGATGGGGTGCTGAGGCACAAACATGATACACACGCTAGTCAAGATAATCAAGCAGCTCCAAGGACAATTGATGGACCCGCCACCATGGTGACTTGGGACAAGTCACAAGATTTTTTTGGGGGACTGTTGGAACAGGGTCTCCTGCAAGCTACGAAACTGGTCTAATTTTGCATATTTTTTATTATATTTATTCTAGCGCAGGGGTTTTGGGGTGGGGAAAAGCCCTGAAAGCATTGTAATGGGTCAAAGGGTAGACCTAGAGTTCGAAAACCACGGTTTGTGGACCATAGGAAAGATTAGGCTAGATTGTTATAAATAGAGGGACATTTTGAATGATAAGGCAAGAAGATGATAAGATCTTGATGCGAATTGTGGCTTAGTAGATCTGTTTGGGTTTTTGGGGAAAGGACTCCTGCTGGCTATGTTCGCAGAGATCCCAAGTCCTGCAGTGTGCGGACCTTTCTGCTGTGTGCGCAGGTTGGGTTTGGGTATTGTAAGAAGGGACTGAAGGATTGATGAATGAGAAATGTTGTTTGAGTAACTAAATCTATGTGTACTATTTATGCGAATCTTTGATAGCTGTTGTATTATGTATATTCTATGTTAAGCTGCAAAAGTACTGTGTAAGTGTTTCTACTGCATCTGGGTCTGTTTTGTTATATGTAATGTTGCACTACTATTTTAGAAGTATATGATTTGTTGAGCACAGTAAGTATAGTTGACCTTGTGCACATGGATGTGAAGGAGATCTATAGATCTGGTTCTGAGATAGGCGATCTGGTCATTATAAAGTCAGACGCAACTCTGCTTGGCTTACCTATCCTCTCTTAAGGTGCGGAAACTTGGTTCCAACGCCCACCCATACTACTTCGGGTGAGACTTTGACCTGTGTAGGCAGGTCACTGTCGAAAGGGCCAATAGTATAGGGGTTTGTTGGCAAACCTTAACCTCCGAACCTGGGTCATGACCCCTCGAGCCAACAAGTGCAGAGGGAGAGTCTAGCAGAATAATAGCAGTGCAATATTTTAGTGAGAGAGCTTGAGGGCCATCCCAGCCAACTTTCCTGGCTTGAGTGATATCATTTTGAGCACTGTTGTATTTTTTTTACCTCCATATTAGTAAAATGTATTAACAATTTATGGCTCTATTTATGGTGTTTTGATTCATTTTCTATATTGTTGAATGTTTTATCTTTGTTTTCTTTGTATTGGTGTCATTTTCCTATTTGGAATATTACATTAAGTTTGAAAATGTGTCTCCAAGGAGAAGCTTGCATTGAATGAATGTGTATGTAAAGGAGGACCAAGATTCTTTGTGGGAAGGCCACTAGTTAGCTTTCCAAGCACCGAGGGATTTCTTTGGTACAACAAGGTGTTTAGTCAGTCAGCAAGTAGCAAGAAAGTGTTGGATTGATCTGAAATTGACTTTTGTTTAATGTTGTGCTAATATCAGTTTAATATTTAATATGAAAGTGCTTAGGTTTGATTCTTGTACAAGGGTTTACGAATGTGCTTATGATTGATAAATCAACAAGCTATATGAGATTAAGTGTAATTAATGAACATAAAATCATGGAAAATAAATGTTGAACATCAGCATATAAACACATAGAGAACACAAACAACTATGTCAAATACACATGGTTTTGATGAAGGAGTTCACCCCTCCTAGGCTACATCTCCTTGTTCTAGCTTCCCTGGCATGGGCCTTTTTATTAGCTTCAATTATGAAAAAGTGATGTTTATTGTCTCTTTTTTCCTCTGCAACCTATTCCAATGGCTCCAAAACATCAAAATATACCAAGAATGACTCTTCCTGAGCCACAATTGGTCGAAAATTGCCTCAGTTATGGCAAAACCAAATTTTCCTACAATTCCTCCACTAAAACTGGAAGTTAGTGAGACAACTCCACTAAAACTAGAGCTCTACCACATTTTACGGGCTCTGCCAAGTCTGCCACTAAGATAAACTACATATTAGTCTTAAGATAAGTGCGCATTTAAGATTTAATTAATTGAGGGTTAGCGTAAAGCGTATTTTAGTGTTAACCATAGATTATTATTGATTAATCTAGATTAGTGGCACATTAAAAATGGATTAGCAGATTTAAAACTCCATCGGTGAACACTTTTAATCCCACGGTCTTCGTGCTTGAACATATGGGAGGGGGCTGGCCCACAGGGTGGGCCCCCTTCGGACCCCCAACTCCGACGCATATCAACTTCAAATATAAGCGGTCGCCTTATGGGTTAAGAACTTGGTGCATGGTGTAATGGTTGGTGCTGGCGCTTATATGAGGGAGGTTGCGGGGTTGACCCCAACCTCCGACACTCCTTGGTCAATAAATTTTGTGGAATGAACCTTTGTATTAGACTTTTAATATAAATAATATTTGCACTCATCAACCTTTGATTCAAACATTGGTTAAAAATATATATACGCCATCCTTCAAGCCATGGGGGAGGGCATGTGGCAACCTTTGGCTGCTACACGTGATCTTTTTCCATTCATTTAAATTTCACCATAATAAAAAAAATAATACACCCACGGAAATTCAACCTTAGCATTAGGAAAAAAGTCAATTTCCCAAGTAACATTGGCGAATCTGACTATGAAAATTTTCGCAGTGTCATTGGCTGAAAACTAAAGAATATTCCCTGGATATTCTTGAGGTTCTAACTAGACTACCAAGTCATCATTCTGTCAATGTTCTGCAGATTTTTTAGTTATTTGATAAAATGGACAACAAACCATAACTTACTCATATGAACTTTGATTTTGATGAAACGAGTTGCGTTTGAATCCTGAGATGAGCTCTATCCGGTCGTTCTAGTTTGGAGCATTTCTGAGCACTTTCATTTTTGAGCTAAAGGCTGAGCCTCTGATCATTGCTCCCCACTAGAAGCCTTTTGGAACCCAAAAGATACTATCAATTTTTCAACAGGTGAGGGTACAACTCCCTTACCCTTTCACTCTCCATCCATTTTTTCTTGGAAGGATTTTGTCCCTTGAGTCCCACTCTAAGGTATTCGACATTCCCTCTCCTTGAAGTTAAGATTATTCTGTTAAGTATGAGATCTTGTGGAAGTTCATCAAGATATTCTAGCGAGAAATCATCTATTGATGGAAATTGAACATGCTCTTCTTGATCATAAATCAAAGGAGGCTCAAACAATCTCAAATTATTAACATTAACAACAGAATATATTTGCATATAAGGAGGCAAATCTAGATTAAATGCATTAGTACCAATCTTTTCCAGAATTTCAAATCTACCATAATGGATTGGATTCAACTTTTTACCTCCCCCTCGCAATATTTATTTCCTGATATATAACCAAACTTCATCTCTAGCCTAGAATTTGTGATCAACGTCATATTTATCATGCCTTGCCTTGTAGCTGCTTTGACTCTTTTCAAGTTGTTCTTGCATTGTGTGATGTACCAACTGAATTTTCTCAATGAATTTCCTTGCCTTATCTATGTCACTATTACCATATATAGCGTTATCTTTCTCAAATATGAAGTCCAAAGGCAATCTTGGAAAGTACCCAAGACATACCTCAAATGGCGATATGTTTGTGGAAGAATGTTTTGCCCTGTTGTATGCATGTTGAATGTAATGCAATTGTTCATCCCACAACTTGGGATGTTTACTGCAATACCCTCTAAGAAGATGAATGATTTTCCTGTTTACCACCTCAATGTAACCATCTATTTGTGGATGAAATTTTGTACTCTTCTTCAACTTTGTGTCCATCATGTCCCATAATTTTGGCCAAAAATTCCCAACAAATGGGGAATCTCGATCACTTACAATAGAAGTAGGAAGGCCATAATTGATCAGGAGATCCAGTCTCTTGTAGAAAAATTCTTAAAAATGAAGTTGCTCAAAATTGGTCCAAACCAGAACGACTGGAAAAAGATCGGAAAAATGATCTTGTAGACATGAACGACACTAAAATCCGACGCTGTATGAGAAAGTTATTCAGCTTTGAAGTTTGCCAATTTCCGTAAAAAAAATGGCCAATTTGACTTCATAAAAAAGAAAAAGTTATTAAAAAATAAATATTCCACAAAATATTCTGGGAATATTCTATGGAATATTCCACAAGTAGCCAATCACAGGGTGCCACGTGGCCATCTCGAAGGTCGCCACGTGGCCCCAAGGTGGAACGAAATTGTGTTTTAAAATTTTATTGCACACGGCAGGATTTGAAACCGGGTGGGCACAGTCAAAGCCGGGCGGCCCAACCATCGGGACAACCGTGGTGGTTATTAAACCATGTGCACAAAATTATATTTAAAGGTTGAATGTGCTTGTGGCGCGTTATGGTTGGGGACGTGGTCACATTACAAGGCGCCGGGTGCAGAAAAACTGCAGATTTTTAAACTAACTTCCGATCGGTGCAGTCATATGTGCCTATATTTTAGCCTCCCATTTTGGTGTAATATTTGGTGGAGCACCCAAATTTAGCACTGTCTCCAGTTTTTTCGGAGCTATCTGGCAGTGCTCCACATTTAGTGGAGCTTTTCAAGGGGACACTGGGCAAACTTCAGTTAGCCATAACTTTGGCTAGGAAAAGCCTTTTGAAGCGATTTTTTTTTTTGATTTGGGGGTATTGAAGCATTCTGGAGCTATTGGGATAGGTTTCAAAGCCACCAGGGCACTCTGGCAGTGATTTTATCAGCGAATTTTCTTGTGGAGCCACTAGGGCTTGGTGAAAGATCGGCTATATTGGACTATACTCATCCATTTGAGGTGAATGAATAGTCGATTTTTACTGTTTTCACTCCTTTGTTTCTGAATTTGTAGCTATTTTAGCCTTTTAGGCTTTATTCACAATGTAATAATTATTTTGAGCATTAATGAAAGAGGGAAAAGCCTATTTGGAGGCTTTTGGACCCAGCAGAGGTAGCCCAAGAGAGGGGTGAACTGCTTAAACAAATGCTTACTGTTATGTTGTGTATTTTTGCTGCTATTTTCCAGATTTTACTACATTAAATAATAATTTTTAATAAGTCCACTTTTCACAATGAGACTTATACAATGATCAAAACTCAATTGTTTCACTTCAAACCACATTACTTCCATTGCAGAATACTTGAATTTGCTTATTCACACACAAAATTTGGTTAATGAATACTTTGCAAACATAAACAAATATTTTCATTGCCAGATCAATTTAGTGTTTACTTTATATTTCTTTAGGCAGAGCCAGTAAGAGGGCCAGAAGCTTCTAGTTTCATCCTTTCTAGTAAAGGTGAAATAACCAGTAAAAGCCCCTACTGTCTATCTTTGTATAAGAAATATTTTGTTCACACATTTCAGATCAGATTGGTATCAAAGCTCTAGGTTTTTCTTAAGAGTTTGTGAAATTTGTGCAAGAAGATTGTGTTATTATGCAAAATTTGATGCTTACTAGGCTGAAATTGAAAAGAGGGGAAGGTCAATTGGTTAGAGAACAAGTTAATCCTCAACCAAGGAGGGCTAGGGTTCCATTATCTCCACCTTCCATTTCATCCTCATTAGCCTTAGAATCAGCCACAAACATGTCTTCCAGAGAAGGAGAAGTACATGAGGAAATGGATCCCAAGGAAGAAGAAAGAGTCTTTAGAAAAGCTTTCTTGGACATGACTGACATGGTTAGGATCCTATACCAGGAGAGAAATGATAGGATTGCTGGAGAAGGGTCTAGAAACCAAAAAGAAGAAGAAGATTCTTCAGGAGGGAAGAAAGACAATGATAAGTCTAAGAAAGGGAATGGAGGAAATGGTGATCCTTCATCTCCATCGTCATCCTCTTCCTTCACATCATCCTCTTCAACTTCTGTTAATCAGTCACACAAAACAAAAACATCTCTTAGAAATCCTTTGTTAAAGTTTGATGTGAAGTTTGAGTTGCCGATGTTTAATGGTGATGTGAATGCAGAAAAATTGGATAACTAGATTAAACAGCTGGAAGTCTATCTAAGAATTCAGAATTTGCATGATGATGACACAAAAATCCAATTAGCCTCTTTGAGAATGAATGGAGCAACTTTGGTTTGGTGGGAAGCCAATACCAGAGAGGAGATTAAAAAGCATGGTAAGATAACTCTAACTTGGAATGGGTTTATTACTGCTATTAAGAAACAGTTTTATCCTTTTGCTCATATTCAGAAAGTAATTATGAATTGGAAAAATTTAAGGCAAATTAAGGGTCAAAATGTGCAATATTATACCCAAGAGTTTAGAAGGAGAGCACTTCTACTTGGAGTAGACTTACAAAGTCAAGACACCTTGTTAAAATACATAGGAGGTTTGCACAATTACCTTTACCATACTATTCTAATGTTCAATCCGACTAGCTTAGATGAAGTCTGTGTGTAGGCTACACATTTAGAAGCTAGAGGAAAGAATACTTTTTATGAGGATAGTAATTTCAAAAACAAAGGAAAGAAGAGAGTTGCAAATTCAAGAAAATAAAAAGGAAAGTTCTTTTGCAAGAACTGTTCAAAGACAATTCATGATGAAGATCATTGTTGGAAGCTTCATCCTGAACTGAAACCAGAAAAATATAAGAATAAAAACAAGACCAAAGAAAAGGAGAAAACTGTAGCAACAGTTGAACAAGACTTAGGGTCAGATATAGGAGATGAGACAAAAAGCATAGCCATGGTTTTAAAGAACATTAAGGGGAAAGAAGTGGTGCAAGACACAACTCCCAGTTCTAGCTCTTTGAATTGTCACAAAGATACTCATGAGGAAAAGAGGAGGATAGAGCTCTTCCATGTGAGGGTAATTTCAAAACATACCAAAATTGACACACTATTTGACAGTGGGTCACAAGCTAACCTCATATCTGAAGACTTGGTCAAGCAGCTTAAACTTGAGACCATTCCACATCCGAAGCCTTATCCACATGGATGGATATGCACGGATGCCAATTTGCAAGTCTCAAGGAAGTGCATATTGCGCTTTGCAATAATTGCACATTTTATTGACACAGTGGAACTTGATGTGGTGCCACTTGATATCTCAGGAATTGTTTTGGGAAGTCCTTATTTATTTGACAGGAAGGCTATCTTTCATCGCCATGAAAACAAATATCACTTGTTAAAATATGGTAAAGAGTACATTGTGAGAGCTAAAAAGAAGAAGCTGGAATCTTCTTTACTCCATGCAAGTCAATTGAAAAGATTGGTTAATGCAAGTCAAAGTCTAACTTTGTTAATGTTGAAACGACTAGATTTTGAGCATTCACCATTTTATGATGTTGCTAATGATTTGTCTCAGTTTAATAACAGTTTGTATTTGAAAGAAGATGATGTTATGTTGCACAAATTACCTTTTGGGTCAGCCAATGCAGTGAATGAAGTGTCAAAGAAAATCAGTGCAAGTAAGGAGGACACATCATTCAGCATGGGAAAAAGTTGGTTTCAGTATGGTTGAATTCGCCATGGGAATAGTTTGCAAGGTGAAGGTTATTTTAAGTCTTTCTAGAAGTTTGATTAGTATAGAATTTTTTTTTTTTTTTTCTGCAGATTACAATTGTTGTTCTGCAAGTTTTAATCATTTGCATCATGTCTCCATCAATCTTAGCAAGGGTCGATCAGTTGATTCCAGAGACAGTTTATCATTTTCTCAAAAGCTCCATTTGATGAAATCGGGTAGATTTCAGTTATTCAAGGGTGGAAGAGTGGAGAATCAGTCTCCACATCATTAGTTTCAGTAATCAAAGAGCTTTTGGGGTCCAAAAGCTTCCCATTTGGGAGGTGTGATCAGGAGATCCAGTCTCTTGTAGAAAAATGCTCAAAAAATAAGTTGCTCAGAATTGGTCCAAACTAGAATGAATGGAAAGAGTTCAGAAAAAAAATCCTATAGACGTGAACGACACTAAAAACCGACGCTATATGAGAAAGTTATTCAGCTTTGAAGTTTGCCAATTTCAGTAAAAAAAATGGCCAATTTGAATTTATAAAAAAAAAAATTATTAAAAAAATAAATATTCCACAGAATATTCTAGGAATATTCCATAGAATATTCTGTGGAATATTTCACAAGCGGCCAATCACAGGGTGCCACGTGGCCAGCCCAGAGGCTGCCACGTGGCCCCAAGGTGGAACGAAATTGTGTTTTAAAATTTTATTGCACATGATAGGATTTGAACCTAGGTGGGCACAGTCAAAGCTAGGTGGCCCAACTGTCAGGCCAACCATGGTGGTTATTAAACCATGTGCACGAAATTATATTTAAAGGTTGGATGTGCTTGTGGCGTGTTATGGTTGGGGACATGGTAACATTACAAGGCACCGAGTGCAGAAAAACTCCAGATTTTTAAACTAACTTCCGATCAGTGTGGTTGTATGGGCCTATATTTTAGCCCCCCATTCCGGTGGAATATTTGGTGGAGCGCCCAAATTTAGTGCTGTCTCCAGTTTTGTCGGAGCTATCTAGCAGTGCTCCACATTTAGTGGAGCTTTTTAAGGGGACACTGGGCAAACTTCAGTTAGCCATAACTTTGGCTAGGAAAAGCCTTTTGAAGTGATTTTATTTATTTATTTGGGGGTATTGAAGCATTCTGAAGCTGTTGGAATAGGTTGCAGAGCCATCAGGGCACTCTATCAGCGATTTTATCAGCGAATTTTCATGTGGAGCTACTAGGGCTTGGTGAAAGATCAGTTGTATTGGACTATACTCATCCATTTGAGGTGAATGAATAGTAGATTTTTACTATTTTCAGTCCTCTGTTTCTGAATTTGCAGCTATTTTAGCCTCTTCAGGCTTTCTTCACAGTGTAATACTTATTTTTAGCATTAATGAAAGAGGGAAAAGCCTATTTGGAGGCTTTTGGACCCAGAAGAGGTAGCCCAAGAGAGGGGTGAACTGCTTAAACAAATGCTTACTTTTATGTTGTGTATTTTTGCTGCTATTTTCCAGATTTTACTACATTAAACAATAATTTTTAATAAGTCCACTTTTCACAATGAGACTTATACAGTGATCAAAACTCAATTGTTTCTCTTCAAACCACATTACTTCCATTGAAGAATACTTGAACTTGCTTATTCACACATAAAATTTGGTTAATGAATACTTTTCAAACATAAACAAATATTTTCATTGCCAAATAGATTTAGTGTTTACCTTATATTTCTTTAGGCAGAGCCAGTAAGAGGCCAGAAGCTTATGGTTTCATCCTTTCTAGTAAAGGTGAAATAACCAGTAAAAGCCCCTACTGTCTATCTCTGTATAAGAAATATTTTGTTCGCACATTTCAGATCAATATTGAACCCATACATTTTGAAAGAAAAAATGAGTTTTAGATGTAAAACTCAAAATCTCCACAGTATTCATTTTTAGTCTATGTTTCGAGTCTAAAAATTTATAATAAATAATATTTTAATATTTTAATTTCATAAATCTAATTAGAAATAAAAGTTGGTAAAAAACAAGAAAAATTAAATAACTAATTAATCAAATAAGTAACCTTTTAAAAAATATTAGAAACTGGTTGGCTCTTTCACCTATCATCTTTTTTTCCTCTATTTATTCACCCTAATCTATTCTCTTCTTAGTAGGTTTGTCCTGAAGATGAGTATTGATCTAAACTCAAAACGTAGACTAAAATTGAAGAGTGTGGAGATTCCAAGTTTTACATCTAAAAATCTACACCATAGAAACATCCAATCTATCAAAAGATGAGTTGTTCGTTCAGATGTTATTTTTTTCTTACATGGCATCAAAAGACACATTTTTCTGAACCTATCTACAACAACATACAAGTAATCATGACCTTTCCTTGACATTGGAATACCACCTACAAAATCCATTGAGATACTCTCCCAAGGATGTAAAGGAACCAGAAGTGGAGTGTACAATCCAAATTTCCTATTAGTAGTCTTACTTATTTCCCATAAAGAAAATCCTCTAACAAAACGAGATACACTATCAATCATGCATGTCCAATAACAATACCTTTGGAGATTCGCTATTGTCTTGCCTACACTGAAATGTCCAACAATCAATGAAGTGTGCGCCTCGCTTATAATATTTGTTCTTTCTCCTTGTAGTATACATAACTTTCCCAAGTGATAAAAAAAACTGTTATGCACATGGTAATCTAACTCTTGATTTCGGTTTCCTTGACTCAATCTTTCATACACATCTTGAAAATCACTATCATATGCATATTGTTCAATGTAACTTTCATGCATAACTGAATTGTGCTTGAGTATAATAGATGAATTTATAAGAGGCCTAAAGAGAATATCAACTACCTTATTGTAGATTCCATTTTTATAACTGATAAGAAAATTAAATTGTTGTATAAATCCCATCCATTTGAAATGTCTTGATTACTGCAACTTTGAATGTGATTGTAAGTACTACAATGGTTGATGGTCGATATGGATAATGGTCTATTTCCCCATAAAATAGTGCTTCCATTTATTTACACTTTGTACCAATGCATATAAATCTTTGTCATAGGTGGGATAGTTAGTCACAGTTCCATTAGAAAAATCAGAATGAAACAAAATAGGCTTACCATGCTACATGAGAACTGATCCCATGGCGTAATCACTTGCATCTATTTGGATCTCAAATGGCTATCTAAGATTCGGAAGAGCCAATATCGGTGTGGAACTTATCTTCTTCTTTGAAGCATGAAATTCATTTTTCTTCATATATCCCCAATGGAAGACTTTCTTGACACTTATCAATGCATGTAACATAGCTGCAATGGAAGAAAAATTAGCAATGAATTTCCTCAAATACTGTGATGCCCCAAGAAAGCTTCTTACCTCTGTAGCTATATTGGGCTGGGCCAATTCAGAATGACATATACTTTGGAAGGGTATATATTCAACTCACCTCCTCCAACAATCTGTTCCAAATACACTAAAGAAGTCATGCCAAAATCACACTTCAGCATCTATAAAAATAACTTTTCTTTTTTCAAGACATCACGTACCTTGTTCACATGCATGACATGTTCATCTCTTGATTTTCTGAATATAAAAATATCATCTAAGTAAAAAATGACGAAGTCATCTAGAAATGGTCTTATTACATCATTCATGACTCTCATGAAAGTAGCCAAAGCAACTGTTATACTGAATGGAATAACTAGCCACTCAAACAATCATTGTCTAGTTTTAAATGCAGTTTTCCAAATGTCCTCCTTGGCTATTCTAACTTGATGATAACCACTTCGTAATTCTAGCTTAGTGAAATAATTTTCATACTTTAATTGATATAGAAAATCATCAATGCATGGAAGTGGATAGTGATTCTTTACTGTGATTTTATTCAGTGCACGGAAATCTATGCACATGCACCAAGTCTCGTCCTTCTTTGGTACCAAAAAAATTGGTGAACCACATGGCAAAGTAGATGGGCGTATGATACCTTTGTTCAGAAATTCTTGATTTTTCTTCTTGATTTCCAAACTCTGCATAATTGACATGCGATATATACCAATTTTTGGAAGTGGAACATCCTGCTGCAATTGAATCTCATGCTGAATTCACCTCTTGGGAGGTAACCCACTTGGTTCCTGAAACATCTCGCCATGCTAACTTACCACATCAAACAAATCATATTTTAATTTTTCATCACATCCTTCAAAATATTATATTCAACATCATCCTTTTTCTTGATCATGAGAAGCACAAAATTTTTACTTGCATTAACTAGCCTCTTCATTTTCCTTGCATTAACTAAAGAAATATTCAGATTTTTGCAATGAGCTCTCACAATATACTCCACCCCATCCTTAAGAAAATTATTTTTGTTCTCATGGAAATAAAACACCTCTTTCCTATCATAAAAATATTGACTTCCCAAGATAATCCCAGAAATGCCAAGTGGAACCACATCTAACTCGACTTCATCAACAAAGTTTGCAGTAATAGCAAATCGAAATATACATTTCCTTGTAACCTGTAAATTGGAATTCTTAACTATCCAACCCAAAGGGTATGGTTTTTGATGTGGTACAATTTCAAGTTTAATATTTTTGACCAAGTCTTCTGAAATCGGGTTTTCTTGTGACCAACTATCAAACAATGCATCAATATTTGTATGATTTGAAATCACTCTAACATGGAACAATTATATCCTTTTGTCTTAATTTGGAGTGTTTTTGTGACTATTTGAGGAACTAGTACTTGTTATGGCTTCCTTTTCCTTGTTAACCATGGCTACCATCTTGGTCTCATCTCCAGAATCGGATCCAAGATCTTGTTGTTTGGTGGCAATCATCTTTTGTTTCCCCTTGTTATTTGGTTTCTTAGGCCTTAGTTCGGGATGTAGTTTCCAACAATAGGATTCATCATGCCCCTCTTTGGAACAATGTTTGCATGTAGTTTTCTTGCCTTCTTTCTTGATGCTTTCATTCTTCTTTCCCTTCCATTTTCATCCCTTCTCTTTTCATTTACCCTTGAATGGCTTCTTGTTACTACCCTCTTCCTGAATTTTCTTTTCTCTTGCTTCAAGATGTGTGGCTTGCACACATACTTCATCTAAATTGTTTGGGTTAAACATAATGATAGTATGTTTCAAATAGGAATGTAAACTCCCAATGTATTTCAAGAGTGTGTCTTGGGAATTCAAGTTTACTCCTAATAACAAATCCCTCTTTCTAAACTCCTGGGTGTAATCTTGAACTTTTTGGACCTTCAGTTGCCTAATGTTTTTCCAACTCATAATTTATTTTTACATATAGGCTAATGGATAAAACTGTATTTTAATGGAAGAAATGAATTAACCCAAGAAATGGATATCTTACCATGGATTCACATTTCCTCTTGAGTCTTTGACTCCCACCAAACTAGTGTTGCTCCTTCTAGCCTTAATGAAGCCAACTCAATCTTTATGTCTTCCTCTTGTATATATTGAATTATGCAGTATAATTCCAATTGACGGATCCAATTGTCTAACTTATTTTCATTTACCTCACCATTTTACATGGGAAGTTCAAACTTGATGTCCAACTTGAGTAATGGAGTTTTTCCTTTTGGGGCTTTTGAATGAGTGTGGGTGGTTTTTGTGGTGGAAGTGGAAGATGAAGCTATTGATGAAGATTATGAGGATGAGGATGGTGGAGATGGAGGTGGATTTCCTCGAATACCTTTTTAACTCTTCTCATCATCCTTCTTGTCATCCAAAGTTCCTTCTCCATGTGGAGGCTTAGAAACTTCTCCTACTCTTATTGCAGTGAATGCATCAAACATGATTTTAACCATTCTCTAAATGTCCTTGAAGTTTCTCTTGACATCTTCCTCTTCTGAATTTCCTTAAGTCTCTCCAACACTTGACATAATGGCTAAGTATTCAAGCTCAACTTCTGATGCTTGAACCTTTTCAATCAACTCAGTTTCTTGTGAAATTTCTACCTCCTCAATCTCAACTGTTGGAGATAGAACTTGAGGTGCTTAAAGTGTAGATATGGCTGTAGCTTTGGGTGAAGATGATTCTTTCTCATCTCTCTTTCTTATTTTCCTAATCTCAGGACTAAACCAATAGCTTCCCTTCTCCTCTCTGCAACTTTAACCTTATAAGCATAAAAAAATGTCAACTATTAAAACCCTTATTGCACAATCTCAAGAAAAGCAAGAAAATAACATTTTCTGTGATAACAACTTGATCTGAAATTGATTGTTAGTTAATGCTATGCTAATATCAGTTTTAGATTTAATATAAAAGTGCTTAGGTTTGGCTCTTGTACAAGGGTTTATACATGTGCTTATTATTGATAAATCAACAAACTTTATGAGATTAAGTGTAATTCATGAACATAAAAGCATGGAAACTAAATGCTTAACAGAAGAATATAAACACATACTAAACGCAAACAATTGAGTCAAATACACGTGGCTTTGATGAAGTAGTTCACCCCTGCTGGGCTACATCTCCTTGGTCCAGCTTCCATGGCATGAGCCTTTGTATTATATTCAATTGTTAAAAAATGTTGTTTATAATCTCCTATTGCCTTTGCAACCTACTCTAATGGCTCCAAAACATCAAAATCTACCAAGAATGACTCTTCCTGAGCCAAAATTGGTCAAAAATTGCCTCAATTATGGAAAAACCAATGTTTCCTACAATTTCTCCACTAAAACTGGAAGTTAGCCAGACAACTCCATTAAAAATGGTGCTCCGCCACATTTGGATGGCTCTGGCAAGTCTTTCTCTAAGTTAAACTGCACATTAGTCTTAATATAAGCACGCATTTAAGAGTTAATTAATTTAGGGTTAGAGTAAAGCGTGTTCTAGCATTAACCATGAATTATTGATAATTAATCTAGATTAGTGGCACATTAAACATGGATTATTAGATTTAAAACTCCATCAATAAATATTGTTAAGCCCACGGTATTCATGCTTGAACATATGGGAGGGGGGTGGCCCCCTCTGGACCCCCAAATCTGGCGCATATCAAATTCAAATATAAGAGGTCACCTTGTGGGTTAAGAACTTAGTGTGTGGTGTAATGGTTGGTGCTAACGCTTATATAGGGGAGGTCGCAGGGTCAACCTTGACCTCCACCCCTCCTCGGTCAATAAATTTTTTTGAATGAACCTTTGTATTGGACTTTGAATATAAATAATATTTGCGCTCATCGACCTTTGATTCTAACCTTGGTTAAAAAGATATATGTGTCATCCTTCAAGCCATGGGGGAGTGCACGTGGTAGCCTCAGGCTGCTCCACGTGGCCCTTATCCATTGGTTCAAATTTCACCATAATAAAAACAATAATGCACCCATACTTAGAAATTCAACCTTAGGATTAGGAAAAAAAATCAATTTCCCAAGCAAAATTGGTGAATCTAACTGTGACACTTGTCACATTGACATTGGCTGAAAACTAGAGAATATTCAATGGATATTCCTAAGGTGCTGACTGGACTGCCAAGTCATCAGTCTGTCACTGTTCTGCACATTTTTTACCTGTTTGAGAAAAAGAGCAACAGACCATAACTTACTCATATCAACTTGGATTTTGATGAAACGAGTTGCATTGGAATCATGGTGACGAGCTATATACAGTCATTCTAGTTTGGAGCATTTCTGAGCACTTTCATTTTTGAGCTAAATACTGAGTCTTTGATCATGGATTGGGTCAACAGTGAAAGGAGAACATTGGTTGAAGTGCCAAGATATTTGCAAGGCAAGACATGTTAGTGAAACCGGGTGGTTTTCATGGATATTTTTCCAATTAGAATCAAGTTGATAGAACTTTGGAAAGAGAAGATTATTCAGCTCTCATTAGATAAAAAACTTTTGTGAGTCCAAATTCCTATCAGTGGGAAGGAGTGATTAGAATCTAGATTGGGGGAAAAAATTTGCCAAAAATTAAAAGTTCTTAGAATCACACCAAGTTAGAATGACAGGATAGGGCTTGTCGCCATCTGGCACACTTTGCTTCACTCAAAATGGACTTCGTATGTGAAATTTATAGCCTATTTTTCACCGTGCCAAACAGGTGAATTTAAAAAAAAAGGGGGTCAAACAGGATCAAAGGTCAAAATTTGGGTTTTTTCACTGGTTAATGGCATGTTGACAAGTGTCAAATTATTAGTTGCCTAAACTTTTGATTTGTTGGCAATTTGTGGTTGGTTTGTGGAGGACCAATATGATGTTGAAACTTGGCTAGCCCAAAGGCCCCCCACGTGCCCCTCCCAAAGGAAAATTTTTTGGTGAATTTGCATATTTGAATATATTTTTTGGCGCAAAATTTATTATAAAGTGGTTGGGTAGAGGTCAGGCGCGACCCTATGACCTCCCCCATGCTATGCACCAACATTACCAACAGACCACATGATGTAACTTAACATGTATGGGGTGCAGTTTGTATTTATGGTTTATGAATGATTTTGGTAGAGGTAAGAAGGGCCATCCCTTACCATGGTACCATGCCCTAGAACTGTGGTGGAGCACTATGGTTAATGCATAGGATTAAACCACAATTTACATTTATTTAAACCCATAATCAAGTGTTAAAGCACTAAACCTTATTTTAATCCGGGTTTATGGTAAACATGCATAGTGCATTTAACTCACACTTATCCATTAGTTAATCTAGTTTAACTATTAATTAAACTCATGTTTAATATGGAGGAGAAGATGGAAGAGCTCCCAAATATGGCGCTACCTCCAAAATTAGCGGGCTTAATTGGAGTTTCTCTAGATTTCGACGAGTTTTCCTAGGGAAAACTGAAGAATCCATAACTTTGGCATATTTCAACCAAATTGGGCTCAGAAAGAGTCATTACTAGATTATTTTGATGCTCTGAGGATGATGGTGCAGGTTTTTGAGGCGTTGGGGGAATTCTGTAAGTTATTTTTACACTTTTAAGATTAAAGAAGCCTAGGGCCACCAGGAGAGGAGGTCATGCCTAGTTCACCAAAAGACCATTTTCAGAGCTTGAAGAGTCTATTTTGAGGTTTTTGTATGGAGTAGGTTGCAAAGCTATTGGAGCATTGTAGGTGCATGTAATCATATAATTGACCATTAATATAAATAGGGCCTAGCCAGTTGAAGCAAGTCCATGGAGATGTAGCCTAGGAGGGGTGAACTCTGTTATCAGCTATTGTGTAATGTGTTTGTTGTGTTTTATTTATCTACAATTTACTTGTTTCACATGTGTTTTTAATAGCTAATTAACTCATGAATTTATCGTTAAAAAACAAACCAAACTTGACACATAAACCATTTCACAACTTGCTAATTTGAGATGATCCTAAACACATTTATTTTATACTGATGAGGGAGCTAGCACAACAAAACTCGTTTTCCCATATTCAGATCAAGTTGGTATCAGAGCACAATTTAGCCCATTTTAGCCTTGATTTTCCAAGGTTATCTAGAGAATTAGCTATTGGTTTTGAATTGTGCAAGGAGAATTTAACTGTGTGCAAGTTTATGTGTGTGAAGAGAAGTTCAAGATTGAGATCTCTGTTCCCAAGTCACAACAAAGAATATTTTTGTGCAATACAAGTGTGATGGTAGCTCCATCAAGTATTGTTTCTCGTCAATCTTCGTTAGCAAAAATATTTGATAAAGAGATGTTGCAGAAGCTCTACATCATGAATGATATGGTCCAAGATATGTATGAAGAGAAGAGGGATATCATTATACTTCAAGAGAAGTTGATTTCGATTAAGGAAGAGAAGCAAGAGCTTCTTGAAAAGATGCATGAGATGGAGACTCAACTCCATATTGAAAATAAAAACCTAACAAGTTTTCATGATATGGAGACTCAACTCCATGATGCCAAAGAAACTCTAGCCAAGCATGTGCATGAAAAATAGGTATGCAATCAATTTGATCTTCTATTTCCTCTCAAGATGAATGTGTAGGTGCTTTTGAAAGACACGCTAGAGGAATAGGGTCCAAATTATTGATGAAGATGGGCTATGAAGGTATAGGATTAATTGTGCCAATTGTTGTTAAGGAAAGACATAGGTATTTGGGTCTTGGTTATGGACAAAATGTATAATATTCCTAAATTAGAATGCAGCTAATAGGAATATTAATTTTTCTTTTAAAATCTAGTTAGATGAATAAATGGGCAAGGAGACTCATAAGTTGCTTAAGTAGGAATAAAATCCCACATAATGTGAAAAGGGATCATGTTAATAACCAGATCAAGCATCCACATGTGTGAACAGGGTCTAAAATGTGTGGACAAAGTCAATTTTGACCAAGTCAACAAAAAAATTATATGAGGAGTGGATCCTAGATAAAGACAACTCAATGTGAATGAAGATAAATCTAGCTAGTAAAAATGAGGACACCTTGAGTGTGAAAAGATAAAATGCATGAAGATCCAGTCAAGGTTGACTAAATCAAACAATGTTGTAAAAAGATGAGCGGGACTAATTGAGACAATGTAATTTTGGTGGAGGAGCCTTTGCATGGAAGCAACCTCATAATTGGGTGGGACCCTTGGTGAGGAAGCTCATCAACTATATAATGAAGGGAATGGCAGCCATATGAGGCATGATTGAAGATTATATTTTTTATGTGGTATTTTTATAGACTTTCTGCATCCTTTGGCTATTTAGCTAAGTTTTCTGCACTATTTAGTGCAAGGGTTTTCTCATGCGGGAATTCCCCACTCTTGCTTGGAGATATTGTTTAAGAAATGTAAGGAAAGAATTTTGTGCTATATTTTCAACTATTTGGTGTTAGGCCAACTAGTCACCTTCAAAAACAGTGCAGTCCTTTTCAGAAACTGCATTATTTCTTAAGGTATTACAGTGGAGGGATTTAATCCCTTGTATTTTGAGCTAGTTTCCCTGAAGGAGGTTCATTCTACTTCCCAGAAAGCTAGTAGGAGAGTCTACTGCCATTTATTTTCATGATCAACCATATTTATGTAGTGCTTCAACCATACAGTGTGATTCAACCATAGATCTGTAGCAGAAAATTTCATATATATCATTTCTGTCAAGAAACCCTTCCCGGGTCGTCTTGGATCTATGTAAAAGAGAATAGATCTCTATTTTTGTGCTCTATTGATTAATAAATCATCAGATCTAATTTGTCTCTCCATTTTCTGAGTATAACCCTCAATAAACTATGATGTCTCTGTATGTAGTATTTATGTGTTGTAGTATTCTTGGGGTTTTAGTGTTTTTGGGCTGTTTGGAGCATGGGAGGCCTGTTTAACTAGGAAAAAGTCATTTGTTTCTGATTTCATTTCAGATCTGGTTGTAATAATGTTAGATCTAATGGATCCATGGACTGCATTTTTCTGCTAATACTTATATTTCTGAAAATGCATTTTTCATGCATGTATTGTTGAGTTTTACCATATGGGAATATTACAGTCGTTTCGAAGCTCTAATGTTGGCTCAGCCTATTTTCTTCAACCATTATGGAGTCTTCTCGTGGGAAGGAGAATATCTGCAAGAGAGATCAAATAAAACCCTTATTTTATGGAGGAAAGAGGTTCTCAAAACGTATCTTTCAAACTCTCCAGGGTATAAGCAAATACATCAAAGAAATGAGGAGGGAAAGACATGGAAGTCCCTCAACAAGGAATGTACATGAGGAAATATCTAGTTCCTCATTTTATGGGTGTGAGCATTCAACCAAATCATCATATTTAAAATTCTCTATTAGCCACTTTTTCATGACAAAGAAGATGGAGAAAGGAGATGTGCCAAAGAAGGAGACTCTTGGTGTTTATTTGCAAGATTATGAAGCTCAATATAAGGGGTTCAAAGATCACTTGAACTTCCAAAGGTTTTCAAGATCAAGGAGGAAATAAGCACAAGGAGCAAGTAGCATAGTGTGGGTAGATTTTTTCTATCTGCTTTTGATGGATCACCTAAATGTCCAGCTAGGGCTTATGTGAAGGAGCTAGACACCTATGTGCAACAACATCAAGTTTCAGAAAAGGAAGCCATCAAAGTAGCAGTGTTGCATCTTGAGGGTAAGGCTTATGCTTTGTGATTTTTTGAATATTTTTCCTTAAAGAATGTAAATACATATACTTATGCAAAGTTCATTAGAAGAATAGTGGAAAGGTTTTATGAAAAATCCTATGAAACACCTTCTATGGAGTTTATCAAACCAAATCAAACGAAAATTTTACATGGGTTGGAAGGATTCATCAACTCAGCTCCATTTCAGAAAACCATTGAAGGGGAAGGAAAATTGTATGATGCCTTTCCAAAGGCAAAGTCCCCATTGCAAGAATAGCTTTCTTCTCAAGAGGAAGACATGGAGACTCCTCCTTAAAAAGAAGACCAAGATCTAAGGTCTCTTATTGATGATGAGGAATTTTCAACAAGAGAAGGCTGGAGATAAAAGCATAGTCATGACAAGGGCACATCTAGGACCTCATGAAGAGGAATATGGAGCACTTTCTCCAAGGAGAGAAACTCTTACACTCTTGTAAGGAGTTTCAAATAATCTCACATATGGTTATCATGGCACAATCCATGTGCAGCATGTGCCATCATTATCAAATGGTGAGATCTTGAAGATAGAAGAAGATAAAGGGGAGGATGAGCATCATATGATCAGGAGCATACACCCCTCTTTATTTCAGAATAATGATACACAAAGAAGGCAGGAGGATCTATGCAATGAAGGAAAGGAAAAATCTATCCACACACATATACATCATGCTCTATGCCTTGATGTCTCTTTGCATGGAAGCATTCCACCAGGGAGACCTCTTGATTGGAGGAAGACTAAAGTGTTCTCTCAAATATGTGCAGTAGTGACATATTTGGCTAATGAAGGAGCCTTGAGGGGAGCTACCACAGCGCTGAGAACTATTGATGGATTCCAAGGAGAGCTGAGCAATTTTATGAAATTGACTTTGCTATCTTCCACTCATCTATTTGCGTTGGAAAAGAAGAATTCATAAATCTGTGTTGACATGAGCATGGTATCAAAATTCCACTCCATAGCTTTGGAGCAGCAAAATATACTTCTATACATAATGAATATTTATTAATATGACAAGAGGGTATTACCACTCTTGTATGCATGGGAAAAACTATGGAATTTTTGGAGGAAAGAAACTTTTAAAAAGAAGGTTGACTTCCATGAAATCCAATATTGTCTTCAGAAAGATCAGCTACAAGAGAGGTAGCAAAAGAAAGTTGAAATTACTCCAACATGTGACTTTGGCACCAAGCATGTCAAAGAGGAGAGCCATGTTATGATAGGGGCTTTATTGCAGATTTCTACAACGTTGTCATTGTTGGGGAGCCTAGATCCTTATTGGGAGTCCCAAATCTTGATGGAATATTCCAAGAACCTCTTCACATGTAAGGTTCTTGATGTTAAAGTGATGGGTGGGAGGTATAAAGTAGTTGATGGAGTAATTTATTTCCATGATCAGTTCTACTTAACTAAAGATTCCAAGCTCAATTGTAAACTACTTAATGCAGCCTATGAAATCTTACTTTCTAAACCCATTGGTTTCATTAGAACATACCATACTATCTTAGATGGATTCATGTGGGAAGACTTCAAAGAAGAGATGCAATCTCATAGGAGGAAGTGCATGGATCATTTTCTGGTTAAGGAGGAACATAGCTCTTGGAAAGCATTATCATCACTACCTCCTTATTCATTAGGTGTAAGAAGGATCTCATCCATGAGCTACCTCACTGATTTGAACCAAGTGTATCGTAAGACTTGTATTTTTGAACATCATGATGTATCTACTATATGCTTGTATTTTCTTAACACTCATGTACAGGGCTTTGCTCCAAGAGGGGGCACATTTTATTATAAGATTCATAGGCCACTTTGGGCCATGAACAATGGTGATGTTGACCATTCTTTAGAAGATGTTGGATAGATGATGTACTCTTCATGGTGTGAGTCATTAACACCAACTATTATACACCTTCTCCAAGCATGCAAGAAGGATGGGTCAGAAAACAAGTGTTGGGAGAAGCACTTGTCATATCATATTCTAAGGTAGTTGGGAGTAAAACTATGTTGGTTGCACATGAGGGACCATTATCCTTCTCCTTTACTACATATGGCAGCTAGCATGACTCTAATTATGATTCCATATGCTGAATTTTTTTTATCTTTGTTGAGGACATGGTTGGAGGAGACACATTGGTTGGATGTGTCCTTGGGGGAAGAAATATCCCACACTTTTTTCACTACGTGTTTCAAGGGGAGCATGGGAAAGGATATGGATACCATAGTAGATCACTTGTTTCTTTATGAGGTAGGCCATATGGTTGTTTGGAGCACTTGGGACATACCTCTCATTAGTGTTTGGGAGGAGCTTTTCTATGAATTACCAAGCTGGGAGGTGATTCATTTCATTTGGATGATAGCATGGAGATGGGATTCCTTCATTGATGATGGAATTCCCCAAGATTTTCATCACTTATATCTTGAGGAGGCCATTGATAAGAAAGAAGGTTTCCACATAGACCTTCCATTCTTTCATGATGAGAGCCATTTGGTTTATTCACCAGAGGCTAACTTGCACACTTGGGAGGAACCATAGGGAGACAGAATTATTGTAGAATATCTGAAGAAATGGTGGAGACTGTTGGATGAGGAGGCCCCAAGAGGAGGAGGGGAGATTTTGCAGCACCCTTGCATTTTCTTGAGGACAAGCAACATTTGGGAGGGGAAGACTATAATATTCTTAAATTAGCATGCAACTAATAGGAATATTAATTTTTCTTTTAAAATCTAGTTAGATGAATATATAAATGGGCAAGGAGGCTCATAAGTTGCTTAAGTAGGAGTAAAATCCCTCATAATGTGAAAAGGGATCATGTTAATAACCAGATCAAGCATCCACATGTGTGAACAAGGTCTAAAATGTGTGGAAAAATTCATGTTTGACCAAGTCAACATCATTATTATATGAGGAGTGGATCCTAAATAAAGACAGCTCAATGTGAATGAAGATCAATCTAGCTATTCAAAATGAAGACACATTGAGTGTGAAAAGAGACAATGCATGAAGATCCATTCAAGGTTGACTAAATCAAACAGCACGGTAAAACGATGAGTGGGACTAATGGAGATAGCATAATTTTGGTAGAGGATCCTTTGCATGGAAGCAACCTCATAATTGGGTGGGACCGTTGGTGAGGAAGCTCATCAACTATATAATGAAGGGAATGGCAGCCATATGGGGCATGATTGAAGATTATATTTTGTATGTGATATTTTTAGACTTTCTGAATCCTTTGGCTGTTTAGCTAAGTTTGTTGCATTGTTTAGTGCAAGGGTTTTCTCATGCGGGAATTCCCCACTCTTGCTTGGAGACCTTGTTTAAGAAATATGAGGAAAGAATTTTGTGTTATATTTTCCACTACTTGGTGTTAGGCCAAGTAGTCACCTTCAGCAGCAATGCAGTTCCTTTCAGAAACTACGTTATTTCTTAAGGTATTGCAGTGGAGGGGTTTAATCCCTTGTATTTTGAGCTAGTTTCCCTGAAGGAGGTTCATTCTACTTCCCATAAAGCTAGTAGGAGAGTCTACTACCATTTATTTGCATTATCAGCCATATTTATGCAATGATTCAGCCATACAGTATGATTTAGCCATAGATCTGCAGCATAAAATTTCATGTATATTATTTCTGTCAAGAAACCCTTCTCAGGTCATCTTGGATCTATGTAAAAGAGACTAGATTTTTTTTTTTGTGCTCTATGGATTAATAAATCATCAGATCTGATTTTTCTCTCCATTTTCTGAGTATAACCCTCAATAAACTATGTTGTCTCTGTATGCAGTATTTCTGTGTTGCAGTAGTCTAGGGGTTCTAGTGTTTTTGGGTTGTTTGGAGCATGGGAGGCCTGTTTAACTAGGCAAAAGTCATTTTTATTATTATTTCATTTCAGATATCATTATAATAATGTTAGATCTAATGGATTTGTGGGCTGCATTTTCTTTTTAATACGTATATTTCTGAAAAATGAGTTTTTCATGCATGTATTGCTGATTTTTCCCATTTGGGAATATTACAACATGATGGAGAATTCTCCAAAGCCAAGGAGGCACATGAAGGTGTTCCAAGAAGTAATTTCATTACATTTTCATTACCTCAAGCTTGTGAAGATTCTGTTCATGAGGAATGCAAAATTTTACACCCACTTTGCAAGAACATGTTGATAAGCATGCATCTAATGAGAATGGAAAACAAGAGGATGTTGAAAGCTCTAAAACCATTGAAGCCATTGTTGGTATTTTGAAGAGAGCCACTACCTCATCAAAATAACCTCCTCAAGAAGGTGACAAAGGTGAGTGTGCAAGGTATAAATATTCCTTTAATCAAGTTGCTTTTGATTATGATAAACATGGTAAATCTTCACATAAGATTTGGAGAAAGTTTACATGATCTATTTGTGGTTTGAATAACCATATTGTTTCCAGATGTTGGAAGAATATAGCCATGCACAAGAAAATTTCTAAACAAAGGAAGTGGAAATCCAAAGGTCTATTGGACAAAGAAAACCATGATGAAAAGAACATGCAATTGTTTTGCACTCATTGCCATAAGTAGGGTCATCTTGTAGACAAGTGTTGTACTTTGTATCCAACAAGTCATCCATGAAATTTGAAGAAGGTGGAGAAAAATATTGACAAGAATGGAAAAGAGGATTACATAATTGATGTGGGTTAGGATGATTCACATGATGAAGTGCAGCTGAAAGAAGTGCCATTGAAACGCTTTGGTAAGAGATGGTTAGATTTCTTATCCAAGTTAGGCCTTGCATGTATTTTTATCATTGATGCATTTATTTAATAATTGAATGCATTTATTTTATCTTGGAAGTATGTTTCATGTTGCATGAAGAAATATGCCAGAAAATTAGTGTTATGTTGACTCACTTAGATGAAACAAAAAAGGAAATTTGAACATTCATGAGTGATCGCCTTGTGTTGGTTGATTTCTTTTTTTATCATCTATGTTGTCAACTTGAGATTCTTTATAATTTGAACATGCATGAGTGTCGACTTGTGTTGGTCGGTTGATTGTTACATGCATGTCATATCGACTTGAAATTTAGTTGTTTGAAGAGACATGTTTTATCGATTTGTGTTTAGTCAATAGTTTGTACACCGAGATATAAGAGTACATGGAGATTTTCACATGATGTGGCCTTTTTTGCTTTGAAGGAGAAAAAGGATGTGTCATCAAGTTATGTTTCTTGAATGCTATGTTTTTCAGATTGATGGTTATGCTTGTGACAAGATGTCGCAGGATTTTGGGAAGGTCGAATCTTGAGAGAGATGCTCATGATTAGTCTTCATTCTAAATTCATGGCATGAGAATCATGTCAATAATGTAGGATTATGGAATCAAGAAGTGGAATGTGGACAAGATTCCAAAACATTTCTAGCAAAAACAACAACCATTGTAGACCATTTGATGTGTTGACACCAAGAAGCGAAAGACATGTCAAATGAATTCTTCTAGATGTGGAATTTGGAACAATGGAGGTAAAAATAATGGTCATTTATTTTCTTGTGATTACTAATATTGGAACTCATTGTTATAGTTCACTCAGATGGGATTAAATATAATGTTTCTAATTATATTTTAGCTAATTAGAATATTAATCTTTGATTTTATTAATTAAGTAGATGAATAAAAGGGTGGAGGGACACATAAACCCAGTAGTGGAATAAATGCCACTTCCTTAGTGTGAAAGTGGGACAACACAGTAGTGGGAGGGACTAAGAGGCCAAGAGAGAAACACAGTAAATGTGGAGGATATGGACCAAGAGTACAACACAGTTATGATATGGGCTTAGAGGTCTGAGGGTTCCATAAGAGTAAAAAGGGGGTTATGGCATGCATGGAGAGCATTCTAAGTTATTTTATTTTCCTATTTTCTACGACTTGAGCATGCTTGAGTTGTTTAGCTGAGTGTGTAATGTTGTTTAGCACACAGGTATCTCCGAGCAAAGATCCAAACCTTGTCCTTGGGGGACCTCGATTTCCCGCTTAAGAGAGGATTCCTACTGTCCTTGAGAGAAAATTTCATTATTCCAGCATCAGGCCACTTACATCCCCTCTAGAGCAGTGTAGTCACTCAATTACTCATGTAGCCCAGCAACAGAGGCATCTTGGAGAGGGTGAAATTCCAAGGCACTTTAGCTTGGAATCAACTGAAGGGATCATCGCTTCAATTTTTGAGCTACGGGGGAGTTGTTGTAGCATTTTATCTATCATTTAAGCCCATAGCATTGCATACCCAGCAGTTGTGTGTTTTCAAACCCTAAGAGAGTGATTTTATGGGGCCAGCCTTTGGGGAAATCCTTTCTGGGTTTTTCTAGGTTTTTTGAGTAAAGACCGTGGTTAAAATCCCAAAAAATTTTGAGCACTATATCAGCATCATATACGCAGCTCTATTCAGTCAGCAGTATTATTTTACAGGATTTCCAGCAAGGCAACGTAGAGGGATCATCCCAACAGAACAACAGTAGAGCAGTGTTTTAGTGATAGAGCTTGAGGGCCATCCCAACTAACTTTTCTGGCTTGAGTGTTATCATTTTGAGCAATGTTGTATTTGTTTTTAACCTCCATATTAATAAAATGGCTTAGTATTTTATGGCTCTATTTATGGTGTTACGATTCATTTTCTATGTTGTTGCATGTTTTGTCTTTGTTTTGTTTGTATTGCTGTCATTTTCCTATTTGGAATATCACAGTGGTATGAGAGCTCATAGACTTGGCTCAACCTATGGAGAAACCGGTCTTTGACACCTGGAGATACAGAATGAATTTTGGACCAGACAAGGTGGTACAAAGACATAGAGCGTAGGCTTGACATCACATTCGACAAAGAAGATTGCATTACAGTGGAGGAGGATAAAGGAAAGGCACCAATGGAAGATGAGGATGACGGGTAGGAGTTTGGAAATCTCATCCTCAAATCTTTGCAAGAGCTCACCAAGAAAATAGAAGAGATGGGGCAAAGAGTTTCTCAACAAACCAGACAGAGGGAAATCCAAAGGATGCTCCAAAATGGAGAAGGGTCAGGGACTTCTCACCATTGGGAGGAGAAAACTGTGGATCCATAGGCATCACAACGTTCAGCCATACCCACTTTCTTATGAGTGGGTACAAAAGCAGGAGGACTTCAGGAGCAAGAGAATATGGGTGATTATTTCACGGTGTACCAAAATCATACCCATGATTTCAAAGATCATCTGATTTTCTAGGAATTTCTCTAGATTAAGGATAATTGAACACCCCATAGCTATAATAGAGGAGGAGGGTAAACGCAGGGCAATGACCTGCAACGTACCGTAGGTAGAATTTTTTTGCCTACTTTTTATGGGTCTTCCAAGAGTACTTCAAAGGATTGGGTGGAAAAGTTAGACACCTATTTTCAGCTGAATCAAATGGCAGAGGTAGAAGCCATCAAGGTGGCAGTGCTGCACCTTGAAGGAGAAGCTCACGACTAGTGGTTCCATGGGATGTCCACATTGGGTCTCGCAGGGTTGACTGCGTATGTAGATTTCACCAAGAGGCTAGTAGAGAGATTTGACAGAAGGGACCCAGAGGAGAATTTCATCGAGTTAACAAAACTCAAGCAAATAAGGAACCTGAAGACTTATATCTCTAAGTTTTTGAAGTTATCGTTAATGGTTTCAAACTTGTCAGTGGCCAGGAGGGTGTTTATGTTTTTTGACAGATTGGAGAAGCCTCTGTGTGGGTTAGTCAGATTCATTAAACCAACTATACTTCATGAGGTAGTTGGGAGGACCAGGGATCTACATCATGCCTTGCCTAAGGTGAGAGCTTCATTTCCCCACAAACCAACATTTCATCCGAAGGAGAAAGACATGATGATTCCACCCCCAAAGGGAAAGAGGGCCGAGGGCCTTTGGATGGTGATGCCCAAAGGGATTTAAGATGAAAGAAACTATGCTTCACTTGTGAGGATCCATGGGAACTGAGTCATCGATATGCTATGGGGAAGGCAAATTACACTGAGGTATTCTTAGATAGTGAGGGAGAAGAGGAAGCATACGAGGAGTTGGAAGGAGATGCTAGTGTTGATGCACCAAGGGAAGATCATCCACATCCACCACCACCACTAGCAGGGGGAGGAGTATTTGCACCTACTGGAGGCATCCTTGCATATTTTCTTGGGGTTCCCAAGTATTTGACATTGAGGGTCTGAGGCACAGTCCAAGAACAACGTGTTACAGTATTGGTGGAGAGCGGGGACACACATAATTTCATTGATACTTAACTAGTGCAGAGGAGTGGCATACCAATCAAGAAATTTGATGAATTTTCTGTATTAGTTACAGGTGCTAGAACCATACAGTGCTTAAGCTATTTTCCAACATTATCTATAACAATGGGAACCTATATGGTGATGGATCATTTATTTCTGGTCAATATTCTAGACACCAATGTGATTTTAGGTATATAGTGGATGATTACTCTAGGAAAGGTCACTACAGATTGGGAGACATTGGAGATGAATTGGACGGATAAGAAGAGAGGGAAGTGTCAATTGATTAGAGGAATGCACACATATCCACCCCAGACAGTCTCAGCACAATGGATGGATGTAGATTTCTAGAAGGGGAACATAGAGTGGGCAATGGAGCTACGTTTTTTAGAGGTAGGAGTCACAGGGCAGTGTGTACACCCTGATGTGCAGTTGATATTAGACCGCCACACTTCACTCTTTGGGGACATACCACTGGATTTGACACCAGACTGAAGGTTCGAGTACACTATTGAGTTAAAAATGGGATCCAGGCAGTGATCACCACATCCAATAGGCACCGTAAGGCCTATAGGGATGAGATTGAAATATCCATCTAGGAGATCTTGGCACTAGGACACATCTAACCTAGCACTAGCCCCTTTGCTTCTTCCGTGGTGTTGGTGAAGAGGAAGGACATAAATTTGCGGATGTGCATCTATTACAGGGCTCTGAATAAGAATGAAATGATGAACCGATACCCAATCCCTAGGATTGATGAGATGATGGATGAGATGAGGGGATCAAAGTTATTTTCCAATATCAATCTGAGGTTAGGATACCATAAAATCAAGGTGAGCGACTAAGATGTCCGAAAGAATGCATTGATATGCCACTATGGCCACTTTGAGTTCTTGGTGATGACCTTGGGCTGACCAATGCTCCGGTCAATTTCCAACCTTGTATGAACCACATCTTCTATGGTCAGCTGAGGAATTTGTTGCTGGTTTTCTTTGACAACATTATCATTTACAACCGCACTTGGGAGGAGCACTTGCAGTATATTTATGTGGTATTGTGAATCTTGGAGGAACAACATTTTTATGCCAAACTATCCAAGTGCGAATTTGGACTTACATAGATGCTCTACCTAGGGCATATCATTGGAGTATATGGAGTAGGGGTCCATGAGGAGAAGATCTGGGCCATTCAGGATTGGCCAGTACCAAAGAATGTGACATAAATTTGAGACTTTTTCGGCATTTACACCTACTATAGGAAGTTTTTCAAGGGGTTTTCACAGTTGGAAACACCCCTCATGGATCTTATAAATAAGGGAGCCGTTGGGTGGACATAAACTATGTAGAGGGCCTTTGAAAGGCTCAAGGAGGTGATGAGAAGTTTCTCGATGTTGGCATTGCCCGATTTCATGCAGCCCTTTGTGTTCGAGTGTGATGCTTCAGGAGATGGATTAGTTGTCACAGTATTGATACAGAGGGGTCATCCTATGGTTTTCAAGAGTCGGAAGCTCTTTCTGCATGAGAGGTTGTATTCAATATATGACAAAGACATACTGGCCATCACGCATGCGTTGGCCAAGTTTCGACAATATTTGGTGGGCAATAGATTTCGGGTGAGGGTTGACCACAACAGTCTCCAGTTTTTTCTTGAGAAGAAGTAGTTGTAGGAGAGGCAGTAGTAGTGGGTCAGCAAAATCCAGGCTTATGACTTTGAAATTGAGTATTTCAAAGGGAAGAAAAATGTGGTGGTGGATGCCTTATCATGAAGACCAGCAACGCTGTCCTTGATGAGTATTGATATAGACTAGAGGGCTCAAATGTTAGTGGAGCATTCTAAGGACTGCTTCACATATGAGATATTGGATGGGTAGGTGACTGATGACAAGTCTTGGGTGATGGATTAGGTCATGTACTACCGGGACGAGATTTTCTTGATAGGAGTTGTGTGTGTGCTTGGCGCATGAATGTACCAAATCACACCTACTTAAGAGGAGTGGTTTTTTCCTCTTAATTTCTTGGTCACGGGAAGAAAATAAAGGGAGTCAAGAAAATTAGTGAACATGCTTAGAAATAAACACACTAAATAGTGAAATATCATGCATATTCAAAAAGAAAAACTAAACTAAAACACATAATACAAGATCTCTAAATAGAGTAAAACAACTTCAATAATCTAAATGGTGGCACTTACGTCCCCTCTTATTGAGTGCTGGTAAGATTAAAGGATGAAACATTTACCCACTTGCCAAGGGGCCCTTAGAACTAGGGAGTTCTAAGACCCGATGCAAGGATGTCTTTAGTTCCAAGCTACTTTGCCGCAAAGTCTCCCTCTCTCTACTCTGAAGGAATGGAGTTTTTGGATGGTCAACAACTGAGTCCCCTCTATCTCTACTCTAGACCACACACTGCTGGATTTCTTGGGGAAATTATAGCCAACATAGCGATGTGTTCTCATATTTTTCATCTCTTGGTGGCCTTTTATAGGAGAATTCAAACTCTCCTTCCTTCTCTTGGTACATTGATGGATGGTGACCCAAGAGAGGAGGGTAATTCCATTGTGTGCTACCTTGAGGTCATAAGGAGGCTTGGGTGGCTATCCTTAGGTGGACTCAAGTGTGGGATCAATGTCCTAGAGTGTGCCTTGTGGTCCCTGAAAGTGACTTCCACCACTCTGAGGTCCGCATGGATTTTTGAGTAAAAGCCGTGAAAAGGCGCGCTTATCGAATAAAAGTGCGTGCAAAGGCATATTTAGTTGGTTCCTTCAGTGCGCAATTTGATTTTCCTTCTAGAATTTAGAGTTTTTTAAATATTTCAGATTCTCTAATGTGCCTCATACCTATAAATCATGCTTCCTAACATTTAATGATGTCATATTTGCTTGTCCGATTTTCTAGTGATAACAGTTTCCCCCTAATGTGTGAGGTTTAGGAAGAACTATATAGCCGAAATACATTATAGTTTCTTCTCTTTGTACTATGCGGAGAGAGAGAGAGACCTATGTGTAGCATGGAATTGGAGACACCTTGTACTGGGTCGAAGAGCACTCATGTCCTGTGGGAACCCTGCAAGCAATGGTATAGTACAATAAATACAATTTTACTACGAGGCGGGAACGTCCCATGCTTGTGATGCTTCGGCTAGCTAAACAAATCTATTTCACACATATAAATTATGTTTGTGTCACTAGTATGGTATTAATTTGTTGGTTTATGATGACAACTGCTATCTTTGACAATAGGTGGAATGTGGTACCCACATGCATAAGCTTGGCATGACATATAAATGCACATTGTAGACATGGGTGTCTGACTAGGACCTTCCTGTGTAAGCATTGCTGAAGGAGATGCTTATAAAGGCATGGGTAATCGATGAATTTGATCAAAGTGCAATAGTTATAAGGCACAATACCATATTCACATGAAAGTGTGTGTTGTAGTTGAATTTCAGAAGGATCGATGACATATGTGGGCAATGATGCCTGCCACAGTGCCACCCGAGGATGTCCCTTTTGTGGAGAGGGGTGATCCAAGGTACCACTTCATTTTTGGAAAATGGGTGTTGATGTCAACAAAAAGGAAGCCTCAACCAAACAAGAGAGTCTCTAATACAAGGGATCAAGATCCTGGATGTGATAGGTTTAACATAGGCATGATGGCGAGGGGTGATTATGAAGAAAAAATAAACCTGAGAGAAAAAAATATTTACTGCGAGAAATAATAAAAATAACTAGCAACAAACATGAAACATAAACACACAATATTTAACTGGGAAAAACCCCAAACTCCAGGGAAAAGCCATCCTAATTAAATTTCATTAGCCTTGGCAAAAACCCTAGCCAATCTAGCCAAGTGAGCCTTCACTGTTCACCTCCAGGCCCCACTTACAATGAAGTCTTCCCAACCTTTTATAGGCTCCATTACATGCAATACCATGAGCCTAAAACCATGGGTGCACAATACCATGTGCCCCAAAACTACCCAATTGTTTAGCCTGGTCAACCTTGACTCTAACCCCTAGTCAATTTACCTAACATTCCCACCTTAAACATGACTTGGGGTTCCTTGAATAAATCCAACCAACCTTGCTAGGTGAGTGAGCCCCACTTAATTTGGCCCTTATCGCCCCTCAAAGTTTTATACCCATGGTAGTTTTTAACTTGACATCCCCATATCACCTAGGTCTAACCTAGAATTTCTCAGTGATTAGCCAGGGGTATGCATGCCATACCATGTCTTACAACAGTATGCCCATTTACATGTAATAAAATTTGACTCCATTACAAGTTTTTTTTTTCATTGTTGCTTCTCACTTCCATTCTCTTTCCTTAATACTTTCATGTCCATTCCAATTAACCATGACTTATAAAAAACATGAACCAAATTTATCATATTCCATGCGCAAAATATTAGCATCAACATCCCAACATCATTGCTCATTGAACCATGATTAGTGCATAATATGGTATCTAACAATGGCTGTATGTCAGGTTTGAAAACACTATCAGCCCAGTCAAAAAAATTCACTCGATCTCTATTTTGAACATGCGACTCTGCAACCCTCATAAACAAATGCTTTCTGACACTATCTTACATGAGAGCATCACTGGATCTCTCCAGTGTGTCTACCTGTTGCGCGCACACCTTGATGAGTTTTTCTCGTGCCTCCACCATAAATGTATGGCTACGATCTCTTAACTCATCCTCTACCACCATAGCTCCTTCGTTGTGAGAAAAGGATCCAACCATGCCATTTGCATCCAACCAAGTGGGAATCGATCTTAGTCGAGACCTTATAAAATGCTCAATTTTGGAGTTTTCAACCCTATGGGCATGGGGTCTTTTGGGTATTTTCATGTTATCGTGATCCGAAGAAAATTTTCCCTCAGCTTTAGCTTCAATGTCAACATTGACTATGACATAAATGGGAATAACATCCATATCCTTGACCTCTCTTTTGCGAAAGTACAAACCTTCATTTGTTGATCCAGATCCTTCTCTGCGCAGTTGCATACACACCCCATGTCAAACTCTCTCTAGATCCACACCAGATTTGACAGGATCTAGCTCTGATACCAATTGAAGAAAAAATAAACCTAAGAGAAAAAAATATTTACTGCGAGAAATAATAAAAATAATCAGCAACAAACATGAAACATAAAAACACAATATTTAACCGGGAAAAACCTCAAACTCCAGGGAAAACGCACCCTAATGAAATTTCATTAGCCTTGGCCAAAACCCTAGCCAATCCGGCCAAGCAAGCCTTCATAGCTCACCTCTAGGCCCCACTTACAATGAAGTCTTCCCAACATTTTATAGGCTCCATTACATGCAACACCATGAGCCTAAAACCATGGGTGCACAATACCATGTGCCCCAAAAATACCCGATTATTTAACCTGGTCAACCTTGACTCTAACCCCTAGACAATTTACCTAAGAGATTAAAAATTGATGATGGGTACTCAGTGGCCGAGATTTAGAGTATAAAAAGCAGCTTGGCGGCAATCATAACTATTTCTGATGGGGAAATCCCTGGAGTTGGTAGGACGTTCAAGGTGGGTATATATTGGTTATGAATTTCATGGTGCATTTATGCGCGAGGGTGGGATACTCTGACCAAGGGTGACCAGGTACTTCTGCCATGGGAGAAAAAAAGGATGGGCAGGTGCGGGACATAGTGTTCTATTTTCGATCTTTGTACACTTACCAAAATAATGAAATAATGGGTTTGGTTTGTACAAAAAATAGAGACTGTTGCCCCAAAACATGAAAGTGTTCGCTCACTAATGATGTGAGGAAGGTGATTTGCTGAGGGTGGGGGCCCCATTGGTTGGTCTCATGTGTGGGGTTGATGAAGCGGATGGAAAAAGTCGCAGATGGGCTATGCTGATGGAGGGATGGTAGGCCAAATACAAGGCACGGTAGTGTGCTTTCGTTCTTCTTGCAAAACCTGGTAGTACAGGAAAGGCATTCTATTTCGATATGGTAAAACTTGACCTGATGCATGGTAGGTGAATGGGCATGAGGTGCTTCCCGGACCAAAGTGGCATGGCCATGCCATCATTATTTTTTGTGATATATGGTATAATTTTAGTGACGGGCGCCATGGAGGGGAGGCTCTACCGACCAACGAGGACGTTTATCATGTGCAAGGTGGGGTGATGATAAACATGGTCGGATGCTTGGAACCTATGGTTAATTTCTTATGTAGAAATGATGTTAGGATATGAAAATTTCTTCTGGGACTCTATCATGTTGAAAATAGAATGATACCTACTCTAGAAATTTCGGTGGATGGAGCAATGGATATTTTGCATACTACCTACAAAAAAAAATACCCCAAGTGAAAGCAAATTCTTTATTCAAATATTATTGAAAGACATGTGCTAAAAAAGAAGATGAGAGAGGGCATACCTGTCGGCACTAAAAAAATTCTTTTTTGGAGGTGCAAATGTGTGGTACCTCCTTTGGGTGCTATGAAGTGATGATCATAGTGTTATAGATTACTGCTTCATAGGTGACCTTGGGAGAACGACTAGATCAAATGGTCTACAGTAATCGACGTGCATGGTAACTCAAGATGATGAGGCAACCAGGTTCCCCTGTCCCTAGTAGGTGTATGGTGGCTTGGGGGGAGGAGGGACAAATGGTTGTCTTTCTAGTGACTGCTCTTCCTCCTGTAGGTATAGAATGACGCAAGGTTCATCTCCAGCTAACTGGATGGAGGATCCTCTTGATAGGATTGCTCAATGGCATGTAAAGCATCCCTATATTGCAGGATATTTGGGCAATGATGGGTATAGTCTCCACAATTGCTGCAGATACCACGTGCGTGATTTGTACACAATTATTTGCCTTGAATTTTGGTGGTAGGTTCCTTTTTATGGGAACTCAATGCTGTGATGTATATCGTAGAGCTAAGGAGCGGTTTTAATTCTTCCAGCTCTAGGTAGATGTGGGTAGGGTGGCCTACTACATCACATATGGCACAGTGTGGTGATTCCCTTTGCATGGTGGGATTCTCCACCTTATTTCCTCTTCTATTGGTTTTCTTGGTCGTAACCATCAGCTTTGTGATGGGAATTTACTTCAAAGGGATATTTATGACAGTCTCCTGAATGGATGGGGCCTACTCAGGATTCAGAGGGATTAACCTTTTAGAGGTGATGTACATGAATCCCATTGTGGTAGGTAGGACTAGGTACCAATCTGGTATTGCAAATGATAATTTTGGTAAGATCACCATGGCCATGACCTGCTGTGACATGGAACCAGCTGGGGGGGAGAGGAAAGGATTTTGGGAGGCGGTGTATGCTAGAGAGGCTGTCATGGCCGAGGACTCTATGTCATTACTGCTTGTCTCAGTGTATCGACTAGCTTTGATGCTTGATGAGGAAATCATGCACAACGAAGCCCTTGTGACAACAGGTGATGACTCAGGTATGACAGGGGGATCTCCTAGGAATGACCCCAGGATGGACGATGGTTTGAACTGATCGGGGCCATATTCCCTATAATGTGTAAGC